>PVLC010002269.1:0-118375 GCA_004027655.1 Graphiurus murinus | reverse complement strand
TACCGGGGATTGAACTCAGGGGCATTCTACCTCCGAGCTATACCCCCAGCCCTATTTTTTATTCTTTATTTTGAAACCGAGTCTCACTAAGTTGCGGAGTGCCTCACTAGGTAGCTGAGGCTGGCCGCGAACCCGGATCCTCCGGTCTCAGCCTCCCGAATGCTGGGATTACAAGCGTGCGCCACCACGCCCGGCTTCAAGCCTCTTTTATTTTGAAACAGGGTCTTGCAAGGTTGTGGTATTCTGGTTATGCTGCTAAAGCTGCCCTCGAATCTGAGATCCTCCTGTCTCAGCCTCTCAAGTATTGAGATGACAGGCATGTGCCACCATGCCTGGTTCCCTGAACCATTTTGAAGTGGAGATAATCTTTTTCTATACTCGTTGATTCTAATTCACTTCCACCATTTCCTGCTGGGAAAACACCCCATTGTAGATTTTTTAAATAATTTCAAAATTCTTTAAAAGGTTGACTTTTCTTTTTTAGTTTTTTAATGTTTCTTTGGAAATAAAAATGATTGAAGAAATCTCAGACTAGGTTTCTTTATGGATGTGTAAATTTGATGTAGATTATTTATATCTCTTGTCATGCCTTGCTGCCCAACTAGGCTGGGATTTAGGAGTAAATGATCTACTTTCACTAATCTTTACAGTTGTGACTAGAGGTCTATCTTTGTAGAAAGGTTGGCTCTTGAAAACTGAATGGTATCATTTAATTTTGAATATGAGAGTTTATTTTCAAACTACAAGATAAATGTTTTATGATAGTCTGAAAACTTTGTGTATGAAGGAATTATTTAGGTTTTAAAATTATTTTACTTCAACATGTCAGAAGAGGGTCTGTTAATTTTATGAAGCTGGTGCCCTAGGCAGATAAATCTCTTTGACATTCAAAAGCTGTTTAAAAACATTGGTTTTTCTTGTATGGATATAATTTGACTGGATTTTCCGAGAAGTTTAATTTAAATAAAAATGATTACAGATTAACATTCAACAATGCCTGAAGGTTACGATTGGGACTCATACTTGTGATCACTTGGAGCTTTTTTTATTAAAAAAAAAATTCTGACTTAAAATATAGTAAAACTCCAAGAAAAAAATATGAATTAAAACCACATAAATTTTGGAAGAGAAACACACACACACACACACACACACACACACACACACACACTGGAATAAATGGATTAAGCCTCTGTAAGCTTTTGAAAAAACTTACCAGTTTAAGTAGCTTCCACTTCTATTGTTTAACTAGCTGGATTTTTAAAAAAACTACTATGTGTCAGATATTAAACAAATATATTCCTATACATTACCTCATTTCATTCTCTTCACAATTCTTGTGTGTGTGTGTGTGTGTGTGTGTGTGTGTGTGTGTACTGAGGATAGACCCCCTAGTCCTATTTTATTTTTTATTTTGAAACAGGGTCTCACTAAGTTACTGAGACTAGCCTCAAATCTGCAATCCTCCTGTCTTAGCCTCCCAAGGACTAGGATTACAAGTGTGCACTACCATGCCAGTTCATAATTCTTTAAGATAGATTTACTTATAATTCTCTTATCATTAATCAATAATCTCTTATCATTAATCAGTAATCTCTTATAATTACTTATCATTTTCTTCATAATTCTTTAAGATAGGTTTACCCCCACTTGAAATTCAATGAGGTTAAATAAATTGCCTAAGGTCACAAAGCTTTTTCCCTTTTAGAAAAAGCTATTTGACAGCAGATTTGATGCCAATGCTCAATCTTTTTTGAACCTGTGACTAGGGCCAAGTAACATGATGTTACCAATATAGTGGACCCACAGAATGTTCTGTAGAAAGTAAAGAGTTTCCAGGTCCTTTTGGACTCTGTGGTGACCGAGAGCAGGTGATTTGCTTCGGGACAAGAGAGTGGATGTACAGTGTTGTCGGTCCCACAAAGGAGCAAACAACTTTTGATTTATATACAAATGGGGATTGAGAAAAATATATATGCCAGATTAATCTTTCTCCTAAGATCCAGAGTCTCTGTTGCCCTGTGTCAATTAGAACAATTCATTCACCATGGCAGCTGCAATTGAAGTTATCACAATACCTGTATATTCTTTTGAGCTGTTAACCTTGTTCAGCATCTACTCTGTACTACACAATGGCTTTTTTATTAATCTTTAATCAGTCTTAGTTTACCTGTTTAAGCGGGGGGCAAAGCAGAATTTATCTGGAGCTTGAGGGTGACATCTACTTCTTAATCTGTTGTTTTTTTCTGACATTAAAAAAAAACTGTTATCGTGGCCTCAGTTCATTGAAATTGTATACTACAATGAATTATGTTTGAATAAATTAAAGGATCTAGATCTTTAAAAATAAAACACTACAGCAGCAAAAAAATTTTTTTTTGTACTGGGAATTGAACAGAGGCATAATCTACCTCCAAAGTACACCTCCAGCACTTTTTATTTTTTATTTTGAAACAGGGTCTGGGCCAAGTTGCTGTGGTTGCCCTTGAACCTGCGATCCTCCTGTCTCAGCCTCCCTAATGCTAGGATTACAAGTGTGCTCCACTGTGCCCACCTAGCAATAGGTATTTAAGTGGATGTTTTACCTATTTAATAAAATGTAATTGGAAAATAAATATACTGTCATCCAAATAATAGTTTATGTTACAAATAACTTTGATGCAGCTACAAGTCTTTTTTTTTTTTTTTTGGCACAGTAGTAAATTAAACACTTTAGCAAAGATGTTAAGCTGATATAAATCTCAACTTTGTGTATTGGCATTGGCTTTAATGTTTTGGGAATGTGGATAACAAGATATTTTCTTTTTAAAAAAATCTACATTAGACTGAATAGAAGAATAGTCTTATAGACAATAAAATTTCTAGGGTTTTCCTAAGAAAATGAGATTATAACAGTAAGAAATACCATCAGTGGTTTAAACCAATAGTTTAATTTTATGTAATCAGCATTCCAGGGGCCAGTGGTTACTGGTATATGCTTAACCTGTCAACTATACCATGGGGGGTCTGTGCTATCACTATTGGAAAGTTAGTTTTCATTCTCTTGTTTGTTGTCTCATGGTTCCAAGAAGGCCACCACTAGTCCAACCATCAAATAAGGAGGAAGGATCCAGACATCTATGATCTTTTATCAGGTGGCTTTTTTTTCTTTTCTTTTCTTTTTGGTACTGGGGATCGAACCCAAGGGCATTCTACCTCTGAGCCACACCCACAACCCTATTTTTTTTTCTTTTTAATTTTGAAATAGGATCTTGCTAAGTTGATGAGGTTTTGCTAAGTTGCCAAGGCTGGTCTCAAACCTGTGATCCTCCTGTCTCATCCTCCCAAGTACTGAGATTATAAGAGTGTGTCACAAAGCCTGGCTAGGTGACTTTCTTATATATCTTCTAGACCAGGAATGTATCACATGATCATATTTAGTTGCAAGGAGATTGGGAAATGAGAAATAGGATTACTGGTTTGGACGACCATGGCTATTGTCCAGAGGCTAGGCAATTGCTGTCCCAAATATAACTGGGATATTGTTTAGAAAGAAGGGACTAAATATTGGTTCTAACTCAGAGGTTTATATATGTTTTGGTCAGTACTATGCTCTGGTTTTGGTATAGTGGGCACTAGACAGATAGATATCTAGAAGTGATCTGAACTTGGCAACAAGGATCATGGAGCTCTAATGTTTGGTGGTGTGCAGGTTTCTCTTTCAGAGATGAAACCTGGCCGTGTTACTAAGCCAAAGTCAACAGTTTTTTAAAGTGATCTTCAGTTTGCTATTAGCTTCTAAGAAATAGCAGAATGATTATGAAAAAGATTCAGGTTAATACACTATTGATGAGAACCCATGAGTTCATTTGTAACATAATTTCTATAAACAGCACTGGCTTTTCAGCCCAAGAAAAGAGATGTGTGGGAAGACAAGGAAAACTAGTCTATTTCCTCCAAACAGAATCTTTTCCTCATTCTATCATACCAGAACATCTTGCTGTTAACCTAATATTTTGTTATTAAAATTCTAGGAACTACTCTTTGGAAATCTAGAGTTAATGAACCCCAAATGATTGTCAATATTTTATTGTTGAAATAGCAGAACAAACTAAAACTAATAAAAGCTTATAGTGATTATCATATTTACTAGCATAATTTTCCTACATAAATAGTCTGCAGTTAAAATGTGGAGAGAGGAAGCTGTGAGGTTACTCAACTCTGATAGGATAGGCCTTAGCAATATTGCCACCTGGTGCTCAAGTTCAAGAAATTTCTTCTGGTAAATTGCTGCCTACAGGCAGGGGTGGCCAATTTAGAGACTTTGAAACCCTGCTGAGAGCAGATGATGAAGAATTGTGATGACTGTTAACTCCTCGACTTACTTAAGCAAATAAGATTCCATTAAACCCAATTCACACTTCTTTAGCAAGTGAAGTTTCAGAACTCTTGCCATTGAATTTCAATTTACTCAGCTACCAAAATTGTATGTGGCAGAATGTGGGGAAGATAGAAAAAGACACAAATGAATATGGTAGTCAGGAAAAGACAACCCCCCTTGCCTGTTTTCCTTGGGTATTAGGTAAAAGCCAGAGCACTGAATAGAATAAGATAATGAGAACCAATATAGCCATCAGAAACAACTAAACAGCAATTTTAATTCATGAAAAAACTCCATTGTAATAGCCTTTGTCATTAGGTGCTCATTTTAAAGCCACTTAAAAGGAAAAAGAACATGTTGTTCAGATGTAGTAAAGAAAAAGATGGCAAAATCACCTTAGATTACATTTTGGAGATTTTTTTTTGTGTGTGTGTGGTACTCGGGATTGAACCCAGAAGCATTTTACCTTCAAGCTACATCCCCAGCCCAATTTTTTTTTTATTCTTTATTTTGAAACAGGGTCTCCCTAAGTTGTGGAGGGCCTCACTAAGTAGCTGAAGCTGGCTGGGAACCAGGATCCTCCGGTCTCAGCCTCCCAAATGCTGGGATTACAAGCGTGCGCCACCATGCCCGGCATTTTTGGAGATTTTTAAAAAACTTATTAAACCCATTTTGCAAATGGATTTTCCACCTGATTTAATTAACCGTTTCGTTTTTCAAAGTTCTGAGTTATTGCTTTGCATTTTTAAAATACAGTCATTCCCCAGGGCACTGTCTGTGTGATTGGAGGTAACATTTACAATCCTTTCTTCTGCAGATAGGTATGTAGAGGAAAGCATGCCAAAATGGAAAAGCGGCTCCATGATGCCATCTGTCCAACCAGGTAAGCCCATGCCCTCTTTTGACTTGACCCTTCCTTGTAATATGACTAGATTGGACTAGATAGTCTTTGCAGTCTCGTCTTATAATCAGTTTGAGCTGCTCTAATTGTACCATAGATGGGATGGCTTAAACCATAAAGAATGATTTTACCCAGTTCTAGAGGCTAGGAAGTCCAAGATCAAGGTGCCTCTCCTATTCATTTCCCGGTGAAAGCTCTTTTCCTGTTTCACAGATGACCACTTTCTTGCTGATTGGAAGGAAGAGGAGAGGAGAGGAAATCTCTCTGTGTCTCTCTTATAAGGGCACTAATTCTATTCATGAAGGTTCCACCCTCATGGCCTAATTACATCCTAATACTATTACATCAGGGAATATAGTCTCAACATAGGAATTTGAGAGTGGAAGACACAAGCATTCAGTCTGCAGTACCCCTCCACCTTGATATTCTGTAATTTTCAGTCTCCAGGTCCCATGCCTATACGGCCCAGACAGGTAATTTAAGTGGGAGAAGACGGGCAGGTGCAAACTGAGAAGTGAGGAGTATTGTGCCCAGGCTAAGGGACTCAGGTGTTACTCAGCTCAAGCCCACAGACACTGGCAAATGGCAAGCCTAGTGTGCAAACTGATTTTTCAGGAGATGCTACCTGGCAGTCAGTCCTTTTGCCCTCAGATCAATTCCTCCACTCTCCCTGCTCAGCTGGCTTCTGCCTGGGTCCTGCTGTGGAAGTTATTGTTGGGGGTGGAGGGTGGAAGGGGGGATGGTTCTAACCCTGCCTTTCAGCCATGGGCGGTGCCTCCAATAGCAGAAATACCTACTTCCTCAAGGTCCCTAGCTTCCGTGAGGCAGGTCCACTCCAGTTTCATTTCTACTTGCTCACCCCAGCTCCTTCCTGTTCCTTTTCTGCACCTACCCTATCTTTGCTTCCTCCTTTCTTTCCAGTTTTGGTAATGGCTTCCTGTTGTTGCTGGTCTCTGTGCTCCCTCACTATTCCCTGTTGGCTTCTTTGTTTTTCCATTGCCTCTATAACCAAGTAACTCCACTATGTTCCCTGGTCTTCTAAGACCCAGAGTTATTTCTTTTCTCTGAGGTTGGACTCTGTCTGATTTAGGATAGAAATACAGGTTCTTGTCTTTTTTTTTTTTTTTTTTGCAGTACTGGGGATTGAACTCAGCAGCATTCTACCTCCGAGCTATACCCCCAGCTCTATTTTTTATTCTTTATTTTGAAACTGAGTCTCACTAAGTTGCAGAGTGCCTCACTAGGTAGCTGAGGCTGGCCGCGAACCCGGAGCCTCCGGTCTCAACCTCCCGAATGCTGGGATTACAAGTGTGCGCCACCACGCCCGGCTCAGGTTCTTGTCTTAAATCTTCCAATTTTTAAATGCTGGATATGCTAAATTTTTTGTCCCTTTGACAAATATCACAGAAAAACAACTTGGAGCAGGAAAGATTTATTCTGGCTTATGGTTTTAGAGGTTTCAGTCCAAGGTTGGTTGTTTCCATTGCTCTGGGTCTGCAGGGATGTAGAACATCAGGGTGGAAGGCCATGGTGGAAGAAAGCTGGTCAGCTCTTGGCAACCAGGAAACAGAGAGGGGAAGGGGGACAAAGAGAGAGAGAGAGGGAGGAAGGAACTAGGAGCAAGAACATTTACCCTTTTATGGCATGTTCCTAATGACCTACTTCCTCCAACCACACCCCACAGCCAATAGCTTCCACCACCTCCCGGTAGTCCATTCAACTATGAATGGATAAATCCACTGATGAGGTCAGAGTCCCCATGACACACGAGCACATTTAGCTCAGTTATCATCCTTAGAACATTTCTTTTAGAAAGGCTTTCTGTATTTTAACATACTCAGAGTTGGAAATAGCTACCTTTGAGGTTAAAAAAAAAATGGAGCACATCATTTTCTCCTTTTCCTGGATTTGCTCAAAGTGCAGAAGTGCAAGCCATAGACTGTGAGCACTGAATCTCAATGCATCACCTCTTTGGAAACAGGCTTAGAGAAGTTCAGGGACATGCTAAGGTCATGCAGCTAGTTCAGGGACTGAGTTAGAACTAGTATCCCAGGCCTCTTACTGCTTTGTTGGTGGTTGAGCACTCCAATAGGTCAACACATCCCCTTTTATAATGCACAAAAACTAAACTTGACCCCTAGCTGGAATGGCAAATATGAAGTTTGTTAAGCTGAACTTTATTTGCTAACGGTTAGGAAAGAGATATTTCCCTGCCTCATTTCTCAAAGACTGCAATGAAAATGCCCTGAACCTGAATCAAGCAGCAGGTGCATGTGGATCCCTCAGAACGTCTGCTCGTGTGCCTGGGGTTGGCTCAGAGTCATGTTGGGCCCAATTTGTGTAGCTGTGTGAACAAACCTGACTTAGCACAATGGTGATTTTTTTTTTTTTTTTGTGGTACTAGGGATTGAACTCAGGGGCATTCTACCTTCGAGCTACACCCCCAGCCCTATTTTTATTCTTTATTTTGAAACCGAGTCTCACTAAGTTGTGGAGTGCCTCACTAGGTAGCTGAGGCTGGCCGCGAACCTGGATCCTCCGGTCTCAGCCTCCTGAATGCTGGGATTACAAGCGTGCGCCACCACGCCCGGTGCACAATGGTGATTTTAAATGACTGCTTGCTCTACTGTGTGGGGATACTGCTTCTTCTAGTCATCATATCATCTCTCTGAGCAAGGTAAGCTGCTTAACCTACTTCCTCCAACTAGACCCCACAACCTACAGTTTGCATCGCCTCCTGGTGGTTCATTCAATCTGAGTTCCTGAAAGAAAACATTATCAGGAATAACCTCTGAAAGAGGAGTCACACAGTATTCCTGTGAACAAGAAGAAAAGGAAAGCACATTTGCACAAAGTCTGCCTGGATTCTGTTCATAGGATAGCCCAGCTCAATACCCTGGGACAACTTTGTGACCTTGGGAAAATGGACAACCCCATTCAGAAAGGTGACTGTATTAGCCCGGCCAACAAATCACACCACAATTGTCTGACATCCAACCTTCCCCAGATACTGTTCGGTGTTACCAAGCATACACTTGTTGACAGCTTATATTTTCAGTTTTTAACAGTTATCTTGAAGTAAGTAATAATTAACAGCATCATTCATATTTTGTAGATAAAAGCAAATACCTCTCTTTGGGAATCTTTTGTGTTTGTAGAACAATGCCCATATCCCTTGCTTTGACTTGCATGTCCCTTTATAATTTATAATTTCCTGATTATTCTCTTGGATCTTTAGGCCTCGGGCAATCTGGGATCATTCATTTGGGAAATAGTTCTTGGGCCAGGTACTGTGTTGTGCATCAGGACAGGCATTTTCTTTGTCCTTATGATGCCCACCACTAACATGTTGTCTTTCCAACACTTTCTGGGCATTCTGAACCTTGTGATTTTGCTCTTTCTGATCTCTGCCTCCAATGCCCTCCCTTTATGCTCTTACTGGAAAATGACCACTCATCCCTTAAGATCATCTTCTCTAAAGTTGACCTTGTTGTTCCTTTTCCCATGTACTTGTACTTATTATGTTATATCCTACATGCTAGCCAGCTCTTAAAACTCAAATTGTTCAAAATACTCAACTGTAAACTTCCCATGAATAAAAATAGTATCTAACTCACCTTTGATCCTTGCTGTCTAGTAGAATATAGGGATAAGCAGGATTTGTTAGACTGATGGGGGTAAGGACACCATCTTTGGCTTCCTGGTTCTGTGGTCAGCCTCCAAATTCCCTGTATGTTTTTTTCTCCCATTTATTGTGATTAATGTCTCCAACAAATCTAAGAAGACATCCATTGCCCATGATGTGTAACTCTTAGAACAGCTTGGATAGAATTGATCTGTAGAATTTTCCCCATTTTCAATGAACCATTCACCAAGAAATATGGGGTTAATGTACACTTCATTTTGAGGGTGTTCATTTGTTACTGTTTATTTATATCTTATTGAATTATTCTGATAGGGAATCTATTTATTTCCATTTATGTTTATCTTTATTTTAAGCTTTCAGAAACTGCTTTGAGTAGAGTGAAAAGTACTTATTTTCTTCTAAAGGAATAAAGTGAATATTGTGTAGAAAATAATTGCTAAAGCATATTGCTCATGTGGCCATTCAAATGAGCTAGCTATTAATGCAAAATGGGTCCTTTTCATTTCAAATAGTGTTGACTGGACCTAATTGCTTTTTGATTGTAGTGCCAGAAAAGTATATTAATATTAATTACCATGTTTTCTACAATTTAAAAAGGCAAGGTATTTATTTCTGTATCAATCTCAAATTAAATAAAGGGCATGCCTTTCTATAGAGTTTTTTTCTTAAAAAGATCATAGTTGCATATTTACTTTCATACATTAATTCATCTGTGGATTTCATGAGGTCTTTTCATGTACATTTTCAGAATTTTGGGGACTGGAGCTTAAAACCAAAGCCATATTTCTCTCTATATTTATCTGTCTTTTCTTCTCCTCTTCTTTCTGTGCCTCTCATCCTCCTCTTCATCCTTTCACTCTCATCCCACCTTCTTCTATAATAAATGAGAAGCAGTAGGGTATGTTATTATTTATTTTTGGTTACAATGTGATTGGATTGTTCACCAATTAATTCATTTTGGCTTTATAATTTAGTTTTTGATAGAACTCAGAGATGCTTGCCAAATGCTTCTAACCTTTGAGGGATTACAGAACATTTTTTCATATTTGGGAAAATTGGGGGGCAAATTTCACAAAAGAGAAAGAAGATGTAGTTGCAAACTGGAGAGCCCTTAGGACTAACATTCAGAAGGACTGTAGAATAGATATTGAAAGCTACTCACTAAACACCTATCAAAAGAAACTGTAATCACTATGATTTTTCAAGGTTTCATGAGCAATATGTCTTATTAAAATAATATTATTTTTCTAATTGCTTTATTAAACAGGGCCCCTAATCAGTCTTTATTTCCTGAAGAATTATATGCCACTTTACCTTCTGCCATTTTTGGAGCTTGGAATGCTTTTCTCCCCGTTTTTGCCTATTGCAAGTTTATTCATTCATTAACATGCAGCTCAATGTTTCAGTGGAGTTCTCAAATTTTTATCAGAATTAAGGGCAACTTTTCATTCCTTTCATTAAATATGAGTTGTGTATCTCTTTCTCCTTTCATTCTAGTGACGTTTTACTGTTTAACTATCTGTTCTTTGCTGATTGAACATGATACTCATCCAACTCCGCTCACTGTTCTCTAGTACAATTAGTACACACCCAGTTGCTTTTTCCCAAGGTTCCATTAAAACCTCATTTTCTTTTAGCTTCTCCAAATTGAGTAAGATTAGCTCTTGAATTACTTTTGCTTTTTTATTCTCTTGCTTTAAAAGAATGACACCAGATAGCGAGTAGATTCAATGTTGGTAAAAAATCTCCATCTTCAGCAGGGTGGAGCTTTGGTCTCCTATATGTTGTCTTTGTGCCAGAGCTGTAGTTCACACCAGTGCCACATATTTTTTGTTTCCCTGGTATGACTGCGAAGCGTGCAGTAGGCTGCATTCTGCTTTTCTCTTGATGGCATTTATCAGAGGTACATCCTTTGGTTTAGGTATGTCTTCTTTACATACAGAGCTGTTCTTTGCCTCTCCTTAAAAGGGTCTATTTTTCTCATCAAAATTAAAAATAGCATTTGTTCACTAATGCATTCAACAAACATTTATTCTGCCTACTATGTGTTAGGCACACAAATGCAAAAACAAATGAGGTAGTCTATTCCTTAGAAGAACTATGTCCTGAGTCTGTTAGAAGCTCAAAAGGCCTGTTTCAATATAGTATTCTATGGAAATGCCAAACTCTAGAAGCTGAGACCTCAGGGAACGCTTAGGGACAGTTAATGGCCCTGTTTGGGGATTAGGGTAGGATAAGGAAAGTTTCTTAGGAGATGTCTGAGGCCTTCAAGCATTAACTCTAAGGACATTAACTCTAAGGAAGAATAAGCTATGCCAAGTGCAGAGTGGAATCGGGAGGTGGAGAGGGGAAGCCAGGAATAAGGGCACAGAGATAGAAACATCATCACATAGGCTGAAAAATACAAGCCATTTACTGTGGTGAGCATGAATTTCAAGGCAGCGAGCACCAAGAGATGAGGCTGGAGAGCAAGTTTCAGCTCAGACTTTAGAGTCTTACAGTCTTGGAAACTCAACCATGGAGCTAGGTAGCCTTGTTATCTCAAGTCCCACCTACCAACTCTCAGTAATAACTCTTCTGTCACATTTCCTTCTTTTGAGTTAAAATATTAAATTTTCTTTGTCTATTGCCCATAAGTATACAAAGCTGGAGCTAGCTTATATTAACTGTTGAATATCTAGGAATTTTTCAGGTTGATTGTTAAACATAGCTATTACTAAAAATTAAATTATATGAACATGCAATTAAATTAAACACAAGGATAACAAATACTCAAAACTCATCACCTTACAATTATTTTATGACATTTTATTATACTATACAGTTCAGTATCTGTATGCTTAAGGTTATTTATATCTGTTGTTCCTTTGTGGTGGGAATACTCTATAATATAAAGAATACTCTAAATATAGTAGACTACTGCTATATTTCTCTATTCTGTATTCATTATATCAAGTTGGTAGCTAGACACTGACCATGGTCAGACTATTTACACCATTAAAATTAGCAAATACTATAAGTTAGAGTTTTATTTAACATTTTATTGACTGTCTAGACTTATTAAAATGATGGAGCAAATATAAATAATGCAGATAAACATGAATGTCTTGTATCTGTAGCCATTCCAACTGAAAGAGCATTAAAAATTGAGAAAATATTCTTGTAGTATTTTAGAACTGTTTTCCATTTCAACAATCACCCATATCACTGATAAATGAAAAAAATTCCAACATATGTCTCTGTTATTTTGCTTTTGTTCTTGCTTGTTAATGTAAATGAAAATATCAACTGAAATTCATGTCAGAACTATGCTCATTTATCATTTGCAACTATAGGTTGAATATATAGGTATCAGAATTGTGCAACATTTAACAAAAGTATCCTATGAAAGTCAAGCAGATATAATAAATAATACATTTTATCATTATGTATAAATTAAGAGCTTTACATCCTTTATATCAGTAATACTTATAAGCTTTTATGAATATACACTATATTTACAAATTTTTCTCAAAGAGTTGATTGTTAAATATTTACCAATTTCCTATGGCTTAAACTTTCCCTAATTCCCATTCAGCTTATTTTCTCTTGTTGATTACTGAGTACTTGCTTTAGTCTGTTCATGTTGCTATAACAAAAATGCCATAGACTAGATAGTTTATGAAGAACAGACATAATTTTCTCACAGTTCTGGAGACTAGGAGTCCAAAATCACTGGCAGATTTTATGTCTAGTGAGGGCCCAAGTCTCTACTTCTAAGATGGCACCTTGAATCCTGCAGTCTCTGGAGGGGAGGAACACTGTACCTCACATGACAGAAAAGTGGAAGATGGTGAACCCATTCATAAAATCCCTTTTTCCTTTCTCATCCAAATTCCCAACTCTCAACTGTAATGAAACATAAAAGCTCCACCTAAGTATACGAGTCCTCTTGTGTCCCTCCATGAACCTTATTGTCCTGAGAGATGTTTTCTAGGCTTCTATGGCAGAATTGGTTTGTCCTGGGAATATTTCTTTAATAACTCATGTGCATGTGAGTCCTTGCTTCAGAGCATGATCCTGGAGATCTTGACTTAGGACGGGCATGGCAATCCTTATCCACATTAAAATTTGAGAAAAATGTTTCTCAAAAGTTGTGCCAGGTAGCTATTGCTAGAGGACAAAACTACCTCAACAATCAGTGACCTAAAACAATAATATTTATTTATTTTTATTTTTTTTAAAGTTATTTTGTGTGTGTGTGTGCGTGTGTGTGTGTGTGCATGCCTGTGTTGCTGGGGACTGAACCCAGAGGCATTCTACCTCCTAGCTACACCCTCAGCCCTATTTTATTTTTCATTTGGAAATAGAGTCATGCTAAGTTGCTGACAGCCTCAGTAAGTTGCTGAAGCTGTCCTCCAACCTATGATTCTCCTGTCTCAGCCTTCCAAGTACTGTAATTACAGGTGTGTGCTACCGTGGCTGGCTATATTTATTATTTTTCATGAGTTTTGAGGTTGAAAAAAAGCTGTATGGTCTAGACTAGGCTTAGAGGGAGAAGAAAGTGACTGTTCAATATTTTTCTCAGCGTATAGACTAGCCCAGGCATGGTCTCTCATAGTAGTGACAGAGATATAACAGAGCAAGTAGAAGTTTGTAAGGCTTTTAAAGCTGCTTAGAACTGGTACCCCTCTTTTATATCTTGTTATATTGGGCAAAGCAAGGCATATGGATAACATCAAAGAAGAACTTCAAAGCTATAAAATGATCAGAGAAGGGGTGAATCAGCACTCAGGTGATTATTGTAATCTAACACAATTGCTAATATCCTTCCCATTTATAAAATTGGATGTTCACCCCCTCCCATCCCAGAATCTAAAAAAGACTCATCTGATCACAGTGATAAACTCAAACACCTAGATATTATGGTCTACCTCAGGTCTAGATGAGGATCTTCTTGATTCAGAAATTTATGAACTGAAACACAAATGCTCTACCCTTTAACATATAATATACAAGAGTAAAGCATGCTGTTAGCATGTAATAAATTCATTCATCCCCAAAAGGGAAGAAAGATAGGTACACAAAAGTTAAGTTTGCTAAAATTTTGATGTCGCAGCATAAATGTTAATCTAGTGAGATAGATTACACTTGGTCCTTCTTCCTTGGTGTTCATTGCTCTCCCTCAGACAAATTTTCCTTTTCCATAAACCTGTTGGTCACTTCAAAAAACGGAACTGAGCCGGGCGTGGTGGTGCACGCTTGTAATCCCAGCATTCGGAAGGCTGAGACCGGAAGATCCGGGTTCGCTGCCAGCCCCAGCTACCTAGTGAGGCACTCCGTAACTTAGTGAGACTCGGTTTCAAAATAAAGAATAAAAAATAGGACTTGGGGGTACAGCTTGGAGGTAGAATGCCCTTGAGTTCAATCCCCAGTACCACAAAACAAAAACAAAAACAAAAACAAAAACAAAACAAAAAAACCAAAACGGAACTGGAATATATCCTTTGAGTAAATATAGCCTCTTCTTGTCCAAAGAAACTCGGGGACCCCCAGATCTTTGCACAGGTCAGTCTCTTTGAGCTTAGGCCACAGTGCTTTCATAAACACGGCTCTCAGTGTATTTGTGTTTTTTTCTGTATGTTGATTTGTGTTCACTCTATCTGCCAAAGGTCACACCAACAATTCTTTCTTGAGTTAGGTTTTTCTTTCTACACTTAATTATTTCTATTTTGGGTATAGCTGGTTGCAATGGCACCACCCCTTCAGCTCTTAGAAGCCCTTTTGTGAAGCTGAGATGTCTTATTTCTTACAGAGGTTTTTGACAACAGATGTGCAACACAATTCTTAATTTGATCTTTTCCTTCAGGGCTTGTCATTGATTTTTGCTGCCAGGATTTATCTTAATTTTAGAATCTTTTCCTGTTTGGAAAATCTGGATATGAGAAGTCATTTTATTTTTCAGACTAGCAGGCTCCTGTATTTCTAGGTTATGTTCCCTCTCAGTTCTGTTTTTGAATTTACTAGTCCTTGCTTGAGTTCATCTCTGTCTTGTAGTACTTGATCATAAACAGCAAAACCCAGCCAGATGATGTTTTCAAGATTTTGTCTGGAGATCTACTTGGACAAGCATAAAAGTTAATTAGATATACTTTTTAATCTTCTGAGTTACCATAGATGACAGTTAAATCAAATATTTTATGTCTATATAGTACTGCTACCATATGTCTAGCTTTTATAAACTTTCTAACCTTTTTTCCTAGCTATTTTTAATGATTTCTTGCCATTGTCCCAACCTCCATGTGCCATCGAGGTCCAAAGTCAATATATTATTTAGATTTCTTTTACAGCAGCCCCTGCTCCTCAGCACCAATTTCTATATTTCTTGGCTTATTGGAGTAAGAAACTATTCCTGAACTCACTGGCTTCAAATAACAACTATTTATTGTGCTTTAATTAATAGATGTTTCTGGTCCACATGGCAAAGGGAATGGGTAGAGAAGGATATGGGGGGTTTCCATTAATATGAGGTACCCCAAAGATTAAGGCTTTTTGCTTGGGAATTATGGAGAAACCATTATCTGTTGGATAATGGTGTTATTTTCCTTTCACACATTTAAAAATGCTTTGATAAAAGTGTACTACTTTCTTCCTAAAAAAAAAAAAAAAATCAAAGGCAAGTTTTTAAGTCTGCAAAAAAATCAGTAAATTAAGAAAGCCATAGCTTGAAAGTTGCAAATCCAAGTTTGAAGCAACTAAGATTTCTAAAAGCTCTTACTTCAAAGGGTAGAGAAATGAGCAGAGCAGCTCAGTGAAGGAAAATCTCCTCTTTATTGGCAAAGTCACTCTAGGAACCAATATGTTTTCTTTCTTCCAAGGCTCATGGAAGGAACACACAGAGCTTTGAAGTCAGCTGAACTGAAACCTTTGGGGGAATTAGTCAATAAGACAGAGGCTGAGAATGTAGAAATTGGACATGATGGGAAAATCTGCAGACTGATATGACCTTAAGACCTGGGGACTCTGGGGGTACCATGAGTGAAAGAATGAAAGTTGAAAGCTATATCTTTTGGTGCCTTGTGAAAAAGAAACAAAAGTTTGGGGTTCCCAATGGCAAGAAGGGCAATAAATTTAACCTAGATATTTGAATTTAAAAAAAAACTTGCTCTGCATATTAACTTTATAAATGTAGCAATCAGTGAGTGTTTGTGTACCTTGAAATGTTTTAGTCAAAATATTATTGGAAAACAAAATGTGTTCCATTCTTTGTAATTTAGTGAATTAGTCAGGGAAGGCTAATTACTGCAGTAAAACTTCCCCAAGCTCAGCCAACTGACTTAATAAAAGTTTATTTCTCACTCACATCACAGCCTAAGGTGGATGGCAGGGAGACTCTGCTCCAGAGAGTCATTTGAGAATTTGGGCTTTTTCCATTTTGCAGCCCCACCGATTATAGCTCCTAGCAGCTCTCTCTATTCTTCTGGAAGATGAAGAAAAAGAAGGTGATGGTTTAAAGATGATCACGTGTTTTCTGCATTTTTTTTATGTAAGCATACTTCATCTGTCCTTGAGGAGGTGAAATCTTATTTTCTTCCCTTTGAGTGTAGATGTCATTAGTGACTTGCTTATAATGATGGAAAAAGAAGTATGATCTTTGGAAATTAGATCATCAAAGCTTTCTGCTTGTGTTCTCTCTCTCCTCCCTCCCTTCCTTTTTTTCCCTCCTCCTCATTCCCTTCCTCCTCCTCTTCTTCCTCCTCCTCTTCTTTCGTTTTCTTTTCTTTGTATTGGGAATTTTTAAACCTAGAGATACTCTCCCTATGAACTACACCCCAAGCCCTTTTCATGTTTTTTAAAACTTTGAAACAGGTCTATCGAAGTTGCTGAGGCTATCCTCCAACCTGCAATCCTCCTGTCTCAGTCTCCCAACTACTGGGATTACAGGCATGCACCAGTGTTTCAGTCTCTCTCTCTTTTTCTCTCTCTCTCAGGTTTTTTACTTTGGAGGAAGCCTGCTGCCATATCACAAGGACACTAAGGGAGCCATGTGGAGAGAGGGGTCCCTGTGGTGAGGAGCTGAGGTCTTTACCAATTGCTGACAATGGAATGAGGACTCTGGCTAAGAGCAAGGTGAATGCACCACCTCAGAGTGGCTCCTCCAGCCTCAGAATATGACAACAGCTTCCACTGGTCACCTAGCTGCAGTTTTATGATAGATTTGGAGCCAGAAAAAACTCAGGAAAAACACTCTCACATTCCTGACCCTCAGAAGTTGTGTAAGATAATAATTGTATGTTGTTTTAAGCTGTTAAGTTTCAGAGTGATTAGTGTTACAGCAATAAATAACTAATATAGAGAATGAAGAATTGTGTGAGGGAGGGTTGTGTAATGCTGGACCTACAAGAACCATAAACTACTACCCACCCCATTCCACGGGAGAGCTGAGCTACATGGTCACACCTGACAATTCAGCAATGGGAAAGGCTGGGAAATAGAGTTAGCTGTGTGCCCACGAGGACAGAAAGTGCTAATCAACAGCTGGCCAGTCTCTGCCGCATTCAGTGAACTTATAGGTGGGAATTTCTGGACCACAAGGTTCTTGTGGCTGTTTATCCAAACCCAGACAAACAAAATTCTTGAGGAAATAAGCCTCTGAAATAGGTTTTTTTTTTTTTTTTTTTTTTTTTTAGAAAGAAATGTCAAATCTCTCCACAGTTACTCAGGAAAATACTAAGAGGCTTGAGTTTGTCTGATTTACTAGTGCTGTCATAACAACAGCAGCAGAAGCAGTGATATCACTACCAAACAATGAAACATTTATTGAACACCCAGGCATTGTTTGAAGCGTTTTTTATTAACCATCATAACAACACATGTGTTATGTGTTAGCCAGCTTTCTGTCACTATAACAAAATCCTCGACCATGGTTGATTGGTTCCATGTTGTGACATGGAAGATCTTAGCGAGAGTGTATAGTAGAGCAAAGAGACCAAGGTCCACAATCCCCTTTAGAGGGAAGTGTCCAAGACCTAAGGACCTCCCACTGAACCCTACTGCCCAAAGTAGCCAGCACTTCCCAATAGAGCCACTGTGGGAGCCAAGTCTTTAACACATGGCCTTGGGGACCACTCAAGATCCAAATAATAACAAGTAAAGAAGGCACAATTATCTCAATTTTACAGATGGGGAAAATGAGACACAGGGAGGTTAGGCAACATGCTTAAAGACACACAAACGTCTCTGCTCTTTAAGTCTATGTTTCTGCAGAGTTAGGCACCTGACCTGTGAGTAGGATTAGGAGGTGTGGAAGGGAGTGACTCATTTCCACCAAGAGTGTTATCATGGATGAGGTGGGAGGAGCCCTGAGCACCCTCCCAGTGTGGATGGAATGAAGGTCTAGGATGCGTTTCCCCAGTGGGAGTACCCTGAGGATGCCGGATACTTTAGGCACAGGTGTCATTCTGAAAGCATCTAGAGACATGAAACTCCATTTTGGTCAAATTCACATTTTTTTTTCTTCATTGTATCTCTAGGTTGGTATGCTTTAGTTTCTTCTTCTATATACTAAATATTTGCCATATTGACTTACTGAATGACAAGCCTGAATGATATGATGCATGCAAAAACATCTGGAATATTTCTGGATATACAAACCATATATCAATGCCATTATTTTCTAAGGAATAGCAGCATGTCTTATTTATTACTGTATCCTCAGTGCCTAGTACAGTATGTATCTGGCACGAGGTGATTGTATAATGCATTCTTATTATAGAAGGCACAGGTAAATAAAGTGATATAATGATTTCTCCTTCATTATTTTCTTGGAAATAAAGAGTTCAGACCAAGATGTGCAATCTCTTCGTCATCTTTTTTCTCTGGGTGCAGCTCAAGAGTTCATAAAGTGCTTTCGCACACAGTATCTCCTGCCAGTGACCCATCAGGACACCGCCCCTGCCTGCGCCTGGAGCAGTGGGAGGCAACCCTTATTAAAGTACTTTGTCCAATTCAGGATTGAATGAAATCTAACAGACTCAGAGAGTGCCCAGAGGAGAGCAATAAAAATTGATTAAACAGACCTTCTAAAGAAAGGTTAGGAGAACTGGGATTATTTTAGCGAGAGCTGCCAGTGGGGGGAATAATAAATTTTCAAGAAACTAAAGAATATCTTGCAAAACTTCATGGTTAGCAATAGGCAGTGCCTATGGAGGACAGAAGAGAAGGGATTTTGAGGACTTTCCTGTTTGACATTAACAAGTAGCCTTTCTTACCCTCTCTGCCCATGGGATTATAGCGGCCCACTTGAAAATTCTTTATCACACTAGGACACTCTCTCAGGACCATTGTGTCTTTCAGGTAATGTGAGGTCACAGGACAAAGCAGAGAAGGGACATTTTAATTAAGTAAAAGGTTAGAATATATTCATCCTTTGTCTTACTTAGCGGTTTGAAAAGAGAAAGCTATGAACCCAATTAACCAGAGGTCTCAAAGACATTACCAAGACACTACACCTCCTTTTTTACTTCCCTCCCAAGACATCCCAGGTCTAACTTTCCAGGTCTAACCTCTTATATTTCATAACACGTAATGAAGAACATACTCACTTTACTCTTGTTCAATTATACCATAATATTTATGGATGAGGGAAGGTTTCCTAGGAGGGCAGGAGTTTAGAAGTGGGATTCATACTGTCACCAGCAATTACATTAACTTTACACAGCTTAATAACCCAATAGATGTTTAGAAATGCTTTCTCCATGCCAAGAATTGAATAATACACTGAGTATACATTGGTGAATTGTATATATGTGGCCCTTATTAACACAGGGCCTGTAGTCCAGTGGGGGATGCAGAAAAATCAGGTGGCAATTGTAATATATTAAGATATGTGCTATAAAAGACTATGTGAGAAACTGACCTAACCCAGAGTTAAGGTCAGGGAGAGATTTTCGGATAATATGCCTAAGGAATCTATGAATTAATGAGTATCAGTCACCATTAATTCTTTATTTAGTTACATTATCAGTCTCAATATCTCATATTTTGGAAATAGATGACGTTATCTAACCCATGCAGCCTTCCTTCCACATTTATTAATCTTTATTTTATTTTGAAATGATTAACTCCATAAATGAAGCAACACCTTCATGATTTATGGATGAAAAGTTTCTATTTTTTGATATTTTTAAATTTTTTATAATAATTGCTGCATTGTAATCATACATCTTTGTTCGGTACAAGCTGATAAAGGCATATATGCACACGTTTCTCATTTAACCCCTTCCCTAATTCCCACCCCACTCCCTTGCCCTACCTCCTTCTCAAGTTCAGTTTAGTGATTGACTTTGATATATTTGTGAAAGTACATCATGTGCATTAGGGTACCCCCCCCGGCCATTCCTCTTTAGTTAAGTCAACCTCTTTGCTAATCTAGGGCTTCTCCTTTTTCATCTGGAGATCCTCTTATGCCCCATCTTCTCCCTAGCATCCGCATATTAGGGAGAACATATGCTTTTTTACTCTTTGTGACTGACTAACCTCACTTAATGTTTTCCAGTTGCATCCATTTCCCTGCAAGTAACATGATTTTGTTCTTTATGGCTGAGTAAATTTCCTTTGTGTACATATCCCATAGTTTTGTAATCCATTCATCTGTTGATGGGCATCTTGGCTGGTTCCATAGTTTGGCAATTGTAAACTGTGCAGCTATAAACATAGGTACACATGCATTGGTCTGATAGTTTGGTTTCCATTCTTTTGGGTAGATACCCAGAAGTGGTATTGCTGGATCCTATAGTAGGTTCATTCACGTTCGTCTGAGGATCCTTCATACTGTTTTCCAAAGTGGTTGCACTAATTTGCAATCCCACCAAAAATGTATTAGGGTTCCCACTTCTCCACACCCTCAGCAGCATTTGTTGTTGTTCGTGTTTTTTATGATTACCATTCTGATTGGGGTTAGGTGAAATCTCAAGGTAGTTTTGATTTGTATCTCTCTGATTGCTAATGATGTAGAACATTTCCTCATACATTTATTACATTTGTATTTCTTTTGTGAAGTGTCTATTTAGTTCCTTTTCCCATTTTTTGATTGAGTTATTTGTTTTCTTAGCTGTGAGTTTCTTGAGTTCTCTATATATCCTAGATACTAGACCTCTATCAGAAGAGTAGCTGGCAAAAATTTTCTCCTACTCTGTGGACTCTCTGTTGAGGCTCTTGATAGTTTCCTTTGCCGCACAGAAGCTCTTCAGTTTAATGCAATCCCATGTATTGATCTTCCTTTGAGTTGCTTGTGCTTTTGGGATCTCCTTGAGAATGTTTTTACCTGTGCCTATGTGTTGGTCCTATGCCCTCTTCAAGTAGCTGCAAGGTCTCTGGCCTGACTTCCAGGTCTTTGATCCACCTTGAGTTGACTCTTGTGCAGGGTGAGAAAGTGGGTTTATTTCCATTTTCCTGCATATGGTTAACCAGTTTTGCCAACACCATTTGTTAAAGAGGCTATCTTTTTTCCAGTGTATATTTTTGGCTCCTTTGTCAAAAATCAATTGACTGTAAGCACGTGGGTCTGTTTCTGTATCTTCTTTTCTGCTCCATTGGTCTATGTGTCTGTTTCTGTGCCAATACCATGCTGTTTTTATTACTGTGGCTTTGTAGTAGAGTTTGAAGTCAGGTATTGTGATACCTTCTGCATGGTTCTTCTTACTAAGAACTACTTTGGCTATACTGGGCTTTTTGTTGTTTGATGAATTTAAGGACTGGTTTTTCTATGTCTGTGAGGAGTGACTTTGGTAATTTCATGGGTATTGCATTGAATTCGTAGATTACTTTTGGGAGGATGGCCATTTTGATGATATTTATTTTGCCTATCCAGGAGAATGGAAGATCTTTCCATCTTCTAAGGTCTTCATCACTTTCTTTTTTCAACTTTTTATAGTTTTCCTTATAGAAGTCTTATACCTCTTTGGTTAGGTTTATCCCTAAGTATTTTATTTTTGGGGGTACTATTGTGAGTGGAATTGTTTTCTGGATTTCTTTTTCAGTGGATTTATGGTTGGCATACAGGAAAGCTTCTGATTTTTAAGATTGATTTTTTATCCAGACACTTTGCTGAATTTCTTGATCATTTCAACAAGTTTTTTGGTTGACTTTGTTGGGTCTTCTAAGTATAGCATCATGTCATATGTAAAAAGGGATAGTTTTAATTCTTCTTTTCCTATTTTTACCCCTTTGATTTCCTTCTCTTGCCTTATTGCTCTGGCTAGAGTCTCAAGTACTATATTGAACAGAAGAGGTGATAATGGACATCCTTGTCTTGTTCCTGCTTTTAGTGGGAACTCTTTCAGTTTTTCTCCATTTAATATGATGTTGGCTGTGGGCCTATTGTATATTGCCTTTAAGATGTTGAGGTACATTCCTTCTATTCTGATTCTCTGCAGTGCTTTTAGCATGAATGGGTGTTGGATCTTGTCAAATGCTTTTTCAGCATCAATTGAGATGATCATGTGATTTTTGTCTTTGAGTCTGTTTATGTGGTGAATTTCATGGATTGTTTTTCTTATGTTGAACCAGCCTTGCATTCCTGGGATGAACTCAACTGGTCATGATGTATAATTTTCTTAATGTGGTTTTGAATGTGCATTGCTAGTATTTTGTTTAGCAGTTTTGCATCTAAGATCATCAATGATATAGGTCTATAGTTTCTTTTCTTGAGCTATCTTTATTTGGCTTTGGTATTAATGTGATGTTGGCTTCATAGAATGTGTTTAGGAGGGTCCTCTTTCTTTCTTTCTTTCTTTCTTTCTTTCTTTCTTTCTTTCTTTCTTTCTTTCTTTCTTTCTTTCTTTCTTTTTTTGGAGGTGCTGGGGATTGAACTCAGGGCATTCTACTTCCGAGCTATACCCCCAGCCCTATTTTTTTTTTTTTTTTTGTGGTACTAGGGATTGAACTCAGGGGCATTCTACCTCCGAACTACACCCCCAGCCCTATTTTTTATTCTTTACTTTGGAACCAGGTCTCACTAAGTTGCGGAGTACCTCACTAGGTAGCTGAGGCTGGCCACGAACCTGGATCCTCTGGTCTCAGCCTCCCGAATGCTGGGATTACAAACATGCGCCACCACACCCGGCTCCTGTTTCTTTCTATTTCATGGAATAGTTTGAGGAGTATTGGGATTAGCTCTTCTATAAATGTTTTATAAAATTCACTTGGAAAACCATCTGGCCCTGGGCTTTTGTTTGATGGTAAACTATTTCTGTTTCTATCTCTTTGATTGTTATTGGTCAGTTTAAGTTTTCTATATCTTCTTGACTCTTTTTTGGAAGATTATATGTGTCTAGAAATTTGTCAATTTCTTCTAGATTTTCCATTTTTTTTGGAGTATAGTTTTTCAAAATAGTTTCTGATGATCCTCTGTAGTTCCATAATGTTGGTGGTAATATCACCTTTTGCATCTCTTAGTTTGGTAATTTGGGTTGATTCTCTCTTTCTTTTGGTTAGGTTAGCCAATGGTTTATCTATCTTGTTTATTTTTTCAAGAAACCAGCTTTTGGTTTTGTTGATTTTCTGTATTGTTTTTTTATTCTCTACTTCATTCATTTCTCCTCTGATTTTCATATTTTCCTGTCTTCTACTAGCTTTGGGGTTAGACTGTTTTTGTTTTTCAAGTGCTTTGAGCTGTGTCATTAGTTTATTTATTTGGTGATTATCTCTTCTTCTTATGTGGGCACTCAGTGCTATGAATTTTCCTCTTAGTACTGCCTTCAAAGTGTCCCAGAAGTTTTGATATGTTGTGTCTCTGTTTTCATTGGTTTCTAGGAATTGTTTAATTTCTCCCCTTCCTTCTTCTATGACCCAATCCTCATTCAGCATTGTGGTGGTCAGTCTCTGTGTGTTTACATGGTTACTCTGGGTCTTCTTAGAACTTATTTCTAGTTTAACTCCATTGTGATCTAAAAAGATGCAGGGAATGATGTTACATTTTTTGAATTTGCCAGTGCTCGCTTTGTGGCCCAGAATGTGGTCTATTTTGGAGAAGGTTCCATGTGCAGCTGACAAAAATGTGAATTCAGCTGTAGTTGGGTGGAAGAGTCTATATGTGTCTAATAGGTCCATTTGGTTTATGGTATTCTTTAGGTCTGAAGCATCTCTACTGACCCTTTGTTTAGAAGATTGGTCTAGTGATGTGAGAGGAGTATTGAAGTCTCCTATTATTAGTGTATTGGGATCTATGTGTGTCTTTATATCTTACAGAGTTTGTTTTGTGAAAGTGGCTGCACCTATGTTTGGGGCATAGATGTTGATAATTGTTATTTCCTCTTGCTGGATTGTTCCTTTTACTAGTAAAAAATGACCTGCTTTGTCTCTTCTGATTAGCTTAGGCTTGAAGTCTAATTTATCTGATATCATGGTTGCTACTTCTGCTTGTCTTTGAGTTCCATTGGCATGGATTACCTTACTCTAGCCCTTCACCTTTAGTTTGTGGGAATCTTTGCTTGTAAGGTGTGTTTCTTGCAGGCAGCATATAGATGGATTCTGAGTTTTAATCCATTTTGCCACCTTGTGCCTTTTTATTGGGGAGTTGAGACCATTTATATTCAGTGTGATTATTTAGAGATGATTTTTAATTCCTAACATTTTGAGTTTTGACTTCTGTTTTCGATGGTGTTTATTCTTCTTTTCTTAGCTGTTTGCTTCCTGGAAATTATTATTTCTCTGGTTCTGACGTTTACTTGTTAGTTCTTCTTTGTAGTTAATCTCTTTGAGTATTTTCTCTAGTGCTGGTTTGGAAGACATAAATTCTTTCAGTTTCTGTTTGTCATGGAAGATTTTTTTATATCCCCATCAATTTTGAGAGAGAGAGTTTTGCTGGGTATGAGAATCATGGCTGCAAGTTATTTTCTTTCAGAGTTTGGAATATGTTACTCCAGCCCCTCCTGGCTTTCATGACTTGATTTGGGATGTCTGGGGTGATTCTAATTGCTTTGCCTCTAAATGTCACTTGGTCTTTTACTTTTGTTGCCTTTAGAATTCTCTCCTCAGCCTCTACATTATTTAACTTGATTATTATGTGGCATGGTGAACCTCTTCTTTGGACTTGTCTTGAGGGAGTTCTGTATATTTCCCGTACCTGTGTATCAACTTCTCTTTCTATGTTTGGAAAATTCTCTGATATTACTTCTTTGAAAAGATTGTATATTCAATAAGTTTCAACTTCTAATCCCTCTTGTATGCCTATTATTCTTAGGTTAGCTCTTTTAAAGTTGGCACATATCTCATTGGTGTCCAATTCATACTGTCAATTTTTTTTTCTAAATTATGTACTGCAGATTCATTTTTATAATGGTCATCTTCTATGAGTGATATTCTATTTTCCATGTGGTCTAACCTACAGTTTATAGTTTGTATTGATGCCTTCACTTCAATTATTGCATCTTTCGCTTCCTTCAATGCTTCTCTTTGGTTCCTGTTCAGAGTGTCAGATTCTTTGTTTATTTGTTCCTTTATTTCTTTCCAACTCTCCCTACACTCTTTCCAAAAATCATATATTGTTTCTAGTATTAAAAATCTGAATTGATAAAGGAATCCTTAACCCCATGCAGTGCTTCTGTTAAAACTTCTGAAGTGCTCTCTCGACTTCTGGGAAGATGGCTTTGGAGTGAGACACCTCTCATCAGGCACTGTGAGCTCGATTCAAATCTGCCATAAAAGCAGCTTCTTGACAGAAGAAAAAAAGCTACAAAAAAGTGAACAATGCTACTAAAACTGAAGTACTGCTGAACAGAATCCAAAAAGCTCACAAGGGAGAGCAAAGAAGCTCATCTGTGCGGCAGTGGTGCTACCCCGCAGAGTGGCGGCCGCCATTGAGCTAGCCCCTGGTGTGGGGTCTACTAACAAAGAAATATATAATGACCTTCTGCTTTCCCAGCCACCAGAGGTGGAGTAAGCGACTCCTGAACTCTACATCCTAACCAGGCGGCATATCACGGTACCTTCGACAGTGACATGTGGTATGACCAGCTTAAGTCCACAAGGGGCCACCTTAGTTCACCTCTCCCTCCAGAGCCGGAGCAGTGATCAACTGCACTGCAGAGCTTGAATCAAAACTGCTGCAAAAGCAGTTTCTTGATGGAAGGAAAGAAAAGCAAAACAGCAGAAAAGTGAACAAAGCAACAAAAACAGCTGATCAGAACCCAGAAAGCAGACCAGGGAAAACAAAGGAGCTGGCAAATGGGCAAAGGTTCTAAATAGACACTTCAAAAAGAAGAAATATAAATGGCCAATAAATGTATGAGGAAATATTCAACATCATTAGCAATCAGAGAGATGCAAATCAAAACTACATTGATATTTCACCCAACTCTAATCAGAATGGCAATCATCAAGAACACAAGCAACAACAAATGCTGGCAAGGGTGTGGAGAAGTGGGAATCCTAATACACTGTTGGTGGAATTGCAAATTAGTGCAACCACTTTGGAAAACAATATGGAGGATCCTCAGATGAATGGGAATGAACATACCATATGATCCAGCAATACCACTTCTGGGTATCTACCCAAATGAACAGAAACCAAACTATCAGACCAACGCATGTGTATCTATGTTTATAGCTGCACAATTCACAATTACCAAACTATGGAACCAGCCAAGATGTCCATCAACAGATGAATGGATTACAAAACTATGGGATATGTACACAATGTAATTTTACTCAGCCATAAAGAAGAACAAAATCATATTCTTTGCAGGGAAATGGATGCAACTGGAAAACATTATGTTATGTGAGATTAGCCAGTCACAAAAGGTAAAAAATCGTATGCTTTTCCTAATATGTGGAAGCTAGGGAGAAAATGGGACATAAGAGGGACACCAGATGAAGAAGGAGAATCCTTAGGTGAACAAAGAATTTGACTTAACAGAAGGTGATGGGGGGAGGGGGGACACCCTAATGAGCACGATGTACTTTCATGAACACATCAAAGTCAATCACTAAACTGAACTTGAGAAGGAGGGAGGAGGAGGGAGTGGGGTGGGAATTGGGGAAGGATTAAACGAGAAATGTGTGCATGAATGCCTTTACCTTTACCAGCTTGTACCTAACAAAGATGTATGATTACAATGCACCAATTAAAAATAAATAAATTAATTTAAAAAAAATCTGAATTGTTCTTCTGGTAATCTCTGCCATTCTGGGTTGGTGAGATTTGTTATTGAGGGGTTGTAGTGGCTCATTGTTTCTTTGCTATTTTTCCTTCCCATTGTTCCCCTGTTCTTAAATTTATATCTTTGCTGCTCTTGCAAGTTTTCTCATCCAATCTCTGCAGTGGGGATTTAGAGGTGTCTGCTGGTATATACAGGGACAAGTTGTGTTCAGTGGTAAAGGTTGGGTGAGAAGTCACAGTGATGAATGCAAGAATAGGGTAAACTATAGGGTATGGTCCAGTGGAATAAGAAGTTGAGTGTGTTGAGGTGATATATTGTAAAGATTAGAGATGGTAGATATGTCAGGGGATTCTGATAGTCAATGTAGAGTTTTAAGTGTGGTAGTTTGAGATGGTCTTGATAGGAAACAGGGAAAAAAGGAAAAAGAAAAGAGAAGAGGAAAAGTGTTGAGGAGAAGAATATAGATGGGAGAGAGGGAGGGATGCTTGTAAAAGGGATAAGGAGGAGACTCAACAAACTAAGCAAAAAATAACAAAGCAACCAGTCTTCCAAACACACATAAATAAGGCAATACAAAATGAAAACAGAGTAAAAACAAATAAAACATATCACACACACACACACACACACACACACACACACACACACAAACAAAAAACAAAAAAAACCCCAAACCAAAAAGCAACAAGAAACAAAACCAAAAACCCTGCTAGTTTGTAAGTACAGAGCTTAAATTTTTGAGTGTGTCTCTGATATTCTTATTTGCTCTGTCAGTGCAGACTGGGGGTCCCGTTGATGCCTCTCCCGCTGCAAGCTTGTGTCTCTGAGCTCTCCATAGGCTCTGTCTGTGTCTCTCTCTCTGCCTTTTCTGGTGGCAGGAGTGCAATCTATATGCTGGGCATCTTCCAGGGTGCCTGGAAGTTCTCTATGCCCTGTGTGCATTGAGTCCCTCCCACACTTCTGCTCTATCCAATTGCTTGAAGGACGAGTGACTGAGTTTGTGCTTTGCATAGGGGTCCCTGCATCCTGGGGGGAGACAATTTAACTTAAAGATCCCTGCTGCTCTGGTTCCAGTGGGATGGGTGATCTGGGGTGTCCCAGGTGTTCTTGATCACTGTTGATCCTGCTGGGATATGCTGTCTGATTAGAGTGTGGAATTCCGTAGTCGCTTACTGCACTTCTGGTCGTTTGGTGAGCAGGAGGTCCTTGGAGGTCTTGGTGCTAATAGATGCTGCTCTTGGTGACTGGTAAGATGGTGGCTGGCAAGTTGGCAGCTGGCAAGTTGCCTGCTGTCAAGATGGCAGTTGGCAAGATGAAGGCTGTCAAAATGGCAGCCACTGGTTCACAGCACACGCCCTGCCATGCGCGTGCGCGTGTGTGCACTGACTCCTTTGTTCTCCCTGGGTTCTGTTCAGCTGCTTTTGTTGCTTTCTTCACTTTTCTTTTTGCTGCTTTGCTTTTCTTTCCTTATGTCAAGCAGCTGCCTTTGCAGCAGTTTTGATTCAAGCTCTGTGGTGCAATTGATCGCTGCTCTGGCTCTGGAGGGAGAGGTGAGCTGGGGTGGTCCCGAGGGGGCTTATGCTGGTCATACCACGTGTTTCCGGTCACTGTGGGGATCCACTGCCTGGTTAGAATGTGGAGTTCTGGAGTCACTTACTCCATGTCTGGTCGCTGGGTGTGGAGGGGTGTTAGTAGACCCCCATGTTGGGCTGCATCTTAATGGTTGCCGCGGCTCCATGGCTTGGCCCTGCTGCTGTGTGGTCAGGCTCCTTTGCTCTCCCTGGTTGGCTTTCTGGGGTCTCTTTAGTTGTAGTTCAAATTTTGTTGTTTTGTTTGCTTTTTTGTTGCTGTTTTTCTTCCATGAAGAAGCTGCTTTTATGGCAGATTTGATTCAATCTCACAGCACCTGAGGAGCGGTGTTTCACTCAGACACCATCTTCCCACTCCACTTTCTGATTGACCTGAAAAGTTTCTGATATAGTTAACCTAGATTAAATTAACATTAATATGCCAAGAATTAACTGTCTGTCTTGAAGTACTATGTTGTAAAGCATTTAGGCAGCTCACATGTTAACACACTTCTGAGTTGTATAAAAAATAACCCCTATCACTTGAACTAGAGAGAGCTAAAGGTCTAGGCAAAGTCCAGGATACTTCTCTAGCATTGGTGCACCATTATAGTTTTTATTATTTACTTTTTGTTCAATAATCATCTGCATGAGGCCCCAGCATAATGATAAAACTTTCTGGAATTAAATTTAAACTATTCCATGTTAGATAATTAATTACAATAGTCTGTGTAGTGAAATGGAGAGGTGTGATTACCTAGGTGAGGGTGGTTTTCTCTTTCTTGAAGCAGCTCACACAGAGGGTGGCCTCCAGTAGCTGTATATATACACTGGCCACACTTGGATGAACAGAACTGGACATGGGTCCAAGCTGAGTCAGTTTGATGCTATCTTAGAGTTTTTGAGTTGGGACAAGAAACTGTGAGTCAGTCTCCCTTGCAAGTGACTCCTAGGGGACACAGGTCTTGAGCATTGTTAATGGCCTTTTTCTGTTTGCAGCAGGAAAATGGAAAATGACCAGTCAGGACCCAAGGACCCAAAATGGGGGGAGAGTGCATTCCCATAGCTCCTAAGGCCTGGTTGTTTCTATGCTTGTGCTGTAGTTTGGTTATATGAGAATAATCAATATGTTAGTCAGCTTTTCATTCTATAGCAAAATATCTGCAATAATCAACTTATAGGGAAGAAAGGTTTATTTTGGCTCAATTTTACAAGGTTTGAGTTCATGATTGGTTGGCTCCATTGCTTTGGACCTGTGGTGGGGCAGCACATGGCAGGAGTGCCTGCGACAACAGAACTGCTCACCTCATGTCCAGGAAGCAAACAAAGTAGAGGAAGGAGATGAGATCCCACAATCCTCTCAATGATTTAAGGATCTCTCATTAGGCTCCACCTCTTAAAAGTTGCACCTCCTTTCAATAGTGGAACCAAGCAGGGACCAAGACTTTAACATGTGTGCCTTTGGGGAACATTTAACATACAAACTGTAGTAACTGATATATATATATATTTTTCTTTTGGTACTAGGGATCGAACCCAGGGATGTTCTACCTCTGATCTTTTAAATTTTTGAACAAGGTCTTGCTAAGTTGCTGAGAGTCTTGATAAGTTGCTGAGGTTGGTCTTGAATCTGTGATCCTCCTGTCTCAGCCTCTCAAGTATGGGATTACAGGCATGCACCATTGTGCCGGCTCGGTAGTCAATAATTTTCTTTTCTTTTTTTTTTTAGTGCATTGTAATCATACATCTTTGTTAGGTACAAGCTGGTAGAGGCATACATGCACACATCTCTCATTTAACCCTTCCCCAATTCTCAATATTCTTTTAATAGATTTCTTTCCTTTTGCCTACACTACATCAAGATGGGATTTTTGTCTTTTTCAACTAAGACTAGTGAAGGTAGAGTACAGTATGGATAGAAATATACTAACTTTTCACCTGAGGGCAGTTGGTGATAGAATCAAGTAGAACATTTATTGGCCTTCTGCTTTAGGAGCTTGCTCATCAGAAAATCTTTTGGGGGCACACATAGAAGGCCACACTTGTGGTTCACATACTGAGGCTGTATTCTACATTGTACTTGCAACCTCAATACTGGGTTGCAACTCCCAGCCCATCCACTCCCATGAATGCTGTTTCCAGGGGATCCTCTTAGGAGGTAGTATTGTGTAGTAGTTAGCCACCCAGGTCCTGGAGTCTGACAGACAAGTCCGAATCCCAGCCCTAATAATTAAGGGTAGCTATGAGACCTTGTGCTAATCACTCATTCCTCTCAACCTTGATTTTCTCATTCATAAAATGGACATCTCACTGGGTGTTGTTAGGATTAAGGGAGATGTTACATATAAAGCATTGGGCAGACCACCTGACATATAAATGCTCAGTAAATATTAGCAATTATTTAAATATGTACCTAGTCTACAAATAGGGAAGGAATGTGTTTGCCCACTCAACTGGTAGGCAATGGACAACTTTTAAAGTGCATAGAGTTACTCTAATCCTGGGATAAAAGAATGTGTAGACTACACTTTAGTGCCTCCTAGGAGAACTGAAACAGATAAGGGAAAATTATGGTTGAATTTCTGCTTGTGTCATTTTCTGATAGGCTTGCTTTCTCTTGCTCTTTTTGGAAGAAATGCGACAAAACCCCCTTTGAAACCATGCAGTAGCCTCGCTATATTATGCTTCACTTCCTCCTGGAATCCCACAGACCCCCTCCAGGGGGTTTAATTACTCCATCTATCCAAAGAAACTAATTATAGCAAGCCAAGGTTGCCCTGAAGTTGCATTTATGCCCAAGAAAAAAGGTCATAAAATCTTCCCTTCTCATAGCTCCTGTTTAGTTTTTCACAGTTTGAGGTAAAGAAAGCTAATTGTAAGAAGAGTTTAAGGTCAGCCAAATTTGTTTCTGGAACTTGTTTTCTTTCTCTTCTCTGAAGCTTTCCTCTGCTCTTACACGCTCAAACTCTTCTTGCCACTCCCCCATTTAATGAAATATTTAAAGCAATATAATTGCCAAAAATGACGTTAGAGTCAGATACACCTGAATTTGAATATCAGCTCCAAATAGGCAATAACATCTCTCTCTCTCATGAGAAAAATTGCTTAATAAATAAGAATTATTGGTAATTATTGAAACTAATTTATTCTGTTAAAAAAGTAATGGATCAAAGTAATGGTTCTTGAAATGTGGTCTTAAGATAACTTTCACCAGAATCACCAGGAGTTCTTACTAAAAATGTAGATTCTTAGCCAGGCATGGTGGCACATGCTTGTAATCCCAGCATTTGGGAGGCTGAGACTGGAGGATCCGGGTTCGTGGCTAGCCACAGCTAATTAGTGAGGCCCTCCACAACTTCATGAGACACTGTTTCAAAATAAAGAATAATTTGGCTCACATGATGTACTTTCACAAACATATCAAATTCAATCACTAAACTGAACTTGAGAAGGAGGGAGGGCAAGGGAGTGGGGCGGGAATTGGGGAAGGGTTAAATGAGAAATGTGTGCATGTATACCTGTACCAGCTTGTACTTAACAATGATGTATAATTGCAATGCACCAATAAAAAAATAATAAAAAAATAAAAAAATAGGGCTGGAGGTGTAGCTCAGAGGTAGAATGTTCCTGGGTTCAACCCCCAGTACAGAAAAAAATTATAATCTCACTTCAAAACTACTGACCTCCTGAGAATGAGACTCAGGAGTCTGCATTCTTAACAGGTTCCCTAGATGATTCTTGTGCATGTTAAACTCTGAAAGTCACTGAGATTATACTTGAATATGACATTGGTGCAGTCAATGTATTACCTTTCTCAGCAGTATTGATATTTTGGCTTGTTTTGTCTTACTAAGTATGATAATGGGGTTAGAAGATATGGGACGATGTCTCAGGCATTGATTAGCAGGAGTGCAAAGACTTTTCTGAACTTCAGGATGTCGTCTTCCCTTGTTGTAGGAGGACAGACATGGAGAGATGAGGACCCAGTGACCAATTTGGGAAGGAGAATTCCTTTATGTCCCCTGGTGGGGCCTAGAGAACTAAAGTCCTAAGTCTGAACCCTGAATGGCATCAGCATACACATTATATAGACTCAGGGCAATGAGACAAGCTTGACTGGCTTGATGGGTGGGGGATCTTGGGTTAGATTTTGGTTTCTTTTCCTGAGGAGGCTGTGTGGTCTGACTCATTTTGGATAATCCTAGCAAAGTCCAGATGATGAAGAGTATCCTGAGAATTCAGCCAATCCTGTTTTTAGGGTCTGGTTTGTCCTCTGGACTTTCCTTGAACTTTGTGCGTGATAGGTCACATGTAACTTCCAGTAATGTTGAGAATTACTGCTATCGCCTGAACGACTTCTGAGATGAAGGCAGGGACATTATATGAACCTATACAGAAACAGTGCATACTTTCATTAGCAGGTACCAGTAGCCTCCACAGCTGGGAAGTTCAGAAAAATCCATTTGTATATCTTCCAAGGGGGGAGCTCTAACTGTTTGGACTCCACGGGGTAGTCTTGGTCCTTGCTTTGAATTATGCTGACTGCAAAGAGTACAATGTTGACTTGCCCTTTTGGCCAAAGCTGACAAGTGCTAAATGTAGAAGTATTTTCTGAGGAGTTTTTCCATATTTTCTTGGCCCAGGTTTGTGGCCTCATGAATTGTTCTAACTAGTGGGCCACCTAATAGGTGACGAATGGCGATCCATCTACCTGCTAGGTAAAACCATCTGTCAGAAATCTTGTGGGATCCTTTTGCCAATAGCCATTCCTTTTCTTGAGGAGAGTAAATGGGTTGGGCCTCTGCCATGCATGGTAGCAGGGGTGCAACCAGGCTGGGGGTTTGAGTTGAGGCTCTCTTTGCCTCTGTGTCAGCTTTTGCATGTCCTATTGTTTCCATTGTTTCTCCCAGTTGGTGTCCCTGGCAATGAATGACTGATATCTGCTTGTGTTTCCAGACAACCTCAAGGAGTTGTAGGATCTCCTGTGGTGTCTAAATTCTTGCCCTCCAGAGTTTTACCTCTAAGATGACTTCAAGGGTGACCACCGCATATTTGACTTGCTGGGCCACTATTGGGGTGACAGAACTGCTACTGTCCACAAAGATCTCCAAATCTGGGTTTTTAAGAGGAAAATACTTTAGATTAGACCGACTTGAATATAACTGAGCAATTACTTCTTCATATTCATGGGTAGGCCTCCATTTTTCTATGTGTAAGAGTGTAGTGGTGATTGTGGTGCTTACAGTTTCCAGTACAATGTGTGGGTTTTCACACAGGAGACATTGGTATTTGGTTAGTCAGGTGTTTGTCATCCAATAGTGTCCTCTAGCATTCGTGAGGGTGATGTTGTCTGAGTGTCAATTCATCTGTCTCCTGGGCAAGCAGGGCAGTTGCAGCTACAGTTCACAAACATGGTAGCCATCCAACTGTTTTGAGAGGTAGGCAACCAGGCAGTCCCATGACGCTAGCTTTTGTACCAGGACTCCAATTAAAGCTTTGTTTTTTTCTGAGATGTAACAGTTTATCTAGGTTTGGGAGTCCCAGTATCAGGCTTTTTGTAACTTTTTCTTTAGAAGGTTGAACACTGTGGATCCTCTTTCCAGTTTAGAAACTCTCCTTCTCCCATTTCCCGTCTTTGTGGCTTCATATAGAGGCTTAGTGATCACAGTGAAGTTGGGGATCCAGGATTGGCAGGACCTCATGTCTCCTAAGAATTCTCTTAAGGCTATACTGGAATTTGGCATCAGAATGGTTTGGATCACTTATTTTCTCCCAGTTAGCAGGGTTGTAGAGCAATGGCACTTCTAGCTTTTCAGGGTCTTTGTGGACTAAAATGGTGCTTTTCCCAGCAGTTTCCTGGAAGTCAACATTTCCTGTCTTCCCCTGACTACTAGAACCTTGAAGACTGGACCCCTCAGCCAGGGAGGGAGGTGGATGACCAATTGGAACCATAAATCTATAGGGGAACTGGTCTGTGTGCACAGGGTCTTTGATGATTATACTTCATACCTTCTGAACTAAAAGTGTCAAATGAACCTTCTGAGGATTACCCTATTACAAAAGCTGGCCACTCTACCTTACAGAGAGCTGCAGCTTACTGGGACTTAGTTTTTCCCCACAGTCCCCATTATATCCTTTCTTGGGATTTGTGGGCACTGTTTCAAGAGGAGTCTGTTTCCCTTGTATCTCTCTCATTTCAACATGACACAGATAACAGAGAATACTCACTTTGCTTATCTTTAGCCAGTCCTCTCAGGAGAATATTTCAGGCTCGTCCTGGCTATCATGTCAGTGTGCCCTGGGCCATATGAGGTTGCCCTGGAACCATGGATTGGAACTCTGCACTTGCTTTGGCTCTGTGGACTGGGATTGGAGTCCACAGTCTTTGTCCCTCTTAGACACACACTGCACAGTCATCAGACGCTCAACACCCTCCCTTTTCTCCTGGGTCCTGGCTTCCCAACAGTCACCTAGTGCCGGTACTCAGAGGATTGTGGGGGATTATCAGACCCCCCTTTTTTTCCAGTAGGACAGGTCTCTAGTCACCTTAGGGCTTTCCTACTGTGATTCAGACATCTGTTGATGTCTCTCATTCTGTCTCTGGTCCACATGGTCTCAGGTGGCTATGCAGGATGTTGGCTTCCCTGTTGATGCCTCCCACACAGGGGCAAAGGAACCTGTTGTGCACTTAGTAGACCATTGCCAGGGAATCTGGGTCCCCTGTGTCCAGTCGAGGGAGAGGCAAAACACTTTGGGCCAGGATATCCTGTACCATGGGCCTCCTAGCTGGCTCAACAATTGTTGCAAGAGGACAGGCACAGAGAGATGATGACCTGGAGATTAGGCTGGGAAGGAGAGTTTTCTCATTTCTGCCAACAGGGCCCAGAGGACTAAAGTCCAAAGTCTGAGCCCCGAATGGCATCAGCATATAGATTATATAGCTTCAGGGCATCTGGGCTGGTCTTGATTGGTTTGAAAGGTGTGGAAGCTTGAATTAAGTTTCAGTTTCTTTCCCTGAACCTGATTTCCTCTAACTGCTCCCTCGTAGCAGATGTGCAACTTAGGCTCCACATGGCTGGTGCAGGGTGGGCACCATCTTAGACTCCTGCCTCACCCTGCATTCACAAGAAATCTATGTCTAAAAACAACTCTAAGGGCAATTCTGCTTTTGCTGTTTCAATCCTTGGCCTCTTAACAGCAAGGCTCAAATGTGGAAGATACTGACCTCCTTTGGGTATTTGGACTATGGAGATCCATTGTTTGTTTGTTTAAATATACTTTTATTAGTGCATTGTAATTATACATCATAATGAGGTATAGAGTGATAGCAACATACGTGCACACAACACTTGGCGTGTGTCCCTCCAGATCCCACCTCACTCTCTTCCTTTCTCCGTACATCTCATTGAGATTGGGATTGATAATTTATATATGTACATAGAATTATTTGAACTGTTGCCTTCATCACATCTTTTTCCCTGTTCTTCGCTCCCTCAAACCCCCTCCATTAGTCCACTTGAGTCTGTATTCCTTTATCTGAGGTCACTTTTGTTACCCAACTTCTCTGTATCTTCTATATATGAGAGAAAACATACAACTGTTCACTTTCTGAGACTGGCTAATCTCACCTAGCACAATATTTTCTACTTCCATCCATTTTCCTACAAATGACATAATTTTGTTCTTTGTGGCTGAGTAAACTTCCATTGTGTGTATATTCCACACTTTTGTAATTCAGCACCTAGGCTAGCTCCATAATTTGGCTATTGTGAGCTGTGGTGCTATAAACATAGATATGCATGTATTGCTATAACATTCTGACTTCAGTTCCTTTGGGAAGATAGCCAAGAGTGGTATAGCTGGGTCTGACCAACATTCCAACATATAGGTACTGTTAGAAACTTTTTGTTGTTGTTGTAGCAATGACCGGATGGGTCCAGAGATGCAAATGTCTGGCCTAGCAGGAGGTTCTTCTACACAATGGAGTATCTGGTCTCAGACGCCATAATGTCCTTGTGGAGGGCCAAGGCAAAGGGGGCAGTTTTCTATCACTACTCACTTGTGAAGGTCGAGGCTCATTCGCAAGAGTGCTTGGGAGAAGACTGGGGGCGAGTTCCCAGGCACTTGTTTGCTGAGCTTTGTGAGACCTGTTCTCCTGCACAGAGGTGCCTCCAGCCTGTCTCTGCTTGGATATCTTCCATCCACAGGGAGCACCTTCCTTCTGTATCCAAATGTGTGCGGCTATAGCTGGAAACGTCTCCTGATCAGAGATAGAGTGAGCATAAAGCTTGAGCTTCCCAGCGCTTCTCTCACATAGACCTGTGTGAGTTCTGGGAGGTTCTGGGGGCTGCAGAGTGGGAGAAGGGAAGCCAGGTTTCCTCAGGATACTTCTCTATAAGCACTTACAGCAGGTTTTCTAAGGAGATAGCACAGGAAAGGCACCTGGATCTCCAAGGTGATTTCTTTTATCGTTCTAAACAAATACTTGCCCAGTTCTGTGTTTGTAATTTTGCACTTGTCTTAAAAAAATTCCTCATTCTCTAAATTGTGTAAACTCCAGACTCTTTAAAGCCTGGTTCACTTCTGAGTGGGACTCTTTAGATTTATAAAAATAATTTTAGGGGCTTAATAGAAATTTTTGTAGTACTGGGGATTGAACCCAGGAGGGTTCCACCACTGAGTTATATCCCTAGCTCCTTTTTGTATTTTATTTTGAGGCAAGATCTCACCAAGTTGTACAGGTTGGACTTTGAACTTGTGATCCTCCTGTCTGATTTTCCGGAGTTGCTGGCATGAGAAGTGTGTGCCACTGTACCTGGCAGAGCTTGATAGATTTTTATATGAATAAAAAATGAAGAGCCCATGGTGTTGTTTTGGTGCTACAGGTGAATTGAACATTTTTTTTTTTTTTTTTTTGGTCACAGCAGTAAATCCTCTACATTTCCAAACTGCTGATTCCAGGCGTCCTCAGGTTGCACCTGCACAGAGCTGGCTCAAGCTTGCAGGGGTTGCTCAGTATAGCACTGGTTGGAATAGGAGATAGGATTGAGTCAATTCATGGTTGAACAAGGGCTGTAGGATAAATCCTTCTACAGCATCATCAGAGTGAAGTTCATCAGAATAGTCCACTACAGCTGTGCATCATTCCACTCCAGAATCTATTTGAAGAAGATTCTGGTTTACAAGAGTCATTAAAATAATCAATAATGCCTGGTGGATGACTTCTTCACCTGTAATCCAGAGTTGGCTGCAATTGAGTATCTAGCAAACCTTTAGACAGATAATTCTGAGGACATAAAGGGAGATATGAATTAATTTGCTTCTTTCGAGGGAAAATTGCGTGTTCAATATACTGGCCCAATTAGCTCTGAAACATTTTATCACCAAATTTAAGAAGGTATTTAGCATTGAATTTTACTTTAATATTCACTCTGATTTTTTAGTTCTCTATTGAAATAGCTTTCAGAGAATTTTTTTTTTGAGAAGATTTTTTGAGGTTATCCTCACTTCTTTTCAAAAGATTTGCATTCTCCTTCTACCTTTGTATGTCACAATCAAACCAACCTTGAGAAAATCTTTTACCTTCTCTGAGCTTTGGCTTATTTTTTTTGTGTTAAATTCAGGTCAGATCAGTGGTTCTTAGACTTTAGTGATCAGAGTCACATAAAGGGCTTTGTTGAAACACAGTTGCTGGTCCCACTACAGAGGTTTTGATTCAGTAAATCTGGAATGGGGCTTAGATTTTGCAAGTCTAACAACTTCTCAAGTGATGTACTGCTGCTGCTGGTCTCTGAGACTATGCTTGAAAGCCATTGTGCTAGAAAAATAGACTCTAACTCTGGCAGATTACTGAAATTACTTAGTGGAATGCAAAAGACCCATTCATGAATGCATTAGAATCTCTGGTAGTCTGGGCCAGATGGGGTGAGATAGCCTGAGAGGGTAGTGCTTCCTTAGATTTTGTACCCTGGGGACACTTCACTTTCCTCACCCTAGTCTTGGCCATTCTGGCATTAGAACTGGGAATTTGCATTTATCACATCAGACCAGCTGCTGCACAGAAGTGTCTCTAAAGCTTGCTGGAGTAACAGTATCCATTTATAGATTGGGCTATTTCTTTCCACAATGGATGCTAGCACAGTGATAGTTCTAGTGCTGAAGATTCATAGGTCATGGGCTTAATAACCGGTTTCAGCTGAATTCTTCCTCAGGGTAGAAGCTTCAAGTTACTCAACGTGTCAAGGGTTAACTGCTGATGAACCACTGACCTGTATCAGAAACATAAAAAGCAATGAAGCACATGTTGGAATCAGAACTGGAAGATTCTCACGGGGATAGCTACTCTCTCCTTATTCATGTACATGCTTGAGAATAGTATTTAGTCATTTGTATGAGGCAAACCTTATGTCTTCATTATTTTTAAGACTCATTCATTATATATTATTATTGTTATTATTATTCTGTAGTACTGAGGATTGAATCCAGGGGCATTTTACCTATGAGCTACATCCCCAGCCCTGTTTTTCTTTTTTTTTTTTAATTTTGAAAACAGGGTCTCACAAAGTTTAGGAGGGCCTTGCTAAGTTGCTAAGGCTGTCAGTGAACCTGTGATCCTCCTGTCTCAGCCTCTCAAGTACTGGGATTACAGGTGTGCACCACCACATCTGGCTAAGAAGAATTTATTTTGAAATAATTTCGGAATCACAGAAAATGTGCCAGAAAAGAACAAGGAACTATATCCCATCATCCCAGTTTCCCAGTTGATACTATTTGATTATGTTTGCTCTATCACATATCTTCTTTACCTCTTTCTTCCTCTTTGCCTCCATCTTTATCTCCTTTTCTTTTCTGTCTAGAATCCCATACAAGTACCTGAAGTCTGTTTAGTGTGAAAGACTCTTCAGTCTTTTCTAGTCTGGAAGAGTTCCTTGGATTTTTCCTATCTTCCATTTCTTGATGGTTTTAAGGAAAGCAGCATTTTTATTTTGTAGGGGGATTCTCAACTACCTGATAATTCTCTCATGACCAGGCAGGCTCAGGTCACACGTTGTTGACAGGAGTACTATAGAAACTTCACACTTCCATTGATGTTATATATGTATGTGAAATTATCAATGCCAGTATCAGTATCATGTATGGGGAAAGGGAGGGAGTGAGAAGGGAGTCAGGTAGGCTTACCACGTGCTGTGTGCATGTCTCTATCACTCTGAATTACATTATGCTGTGAGACTACAGTGTACACTCTTTTGATCTGTCCCACCATTGATGATGCAAACCTTGATCACCTGGTCATATTGGTGGTTGTCACGTTTCTCCATCAGCTTTTATTTTCTACTTAAAGTGTTGTGGGTTGTATGTGGTAGTACATGCCTGTAATCTCAGTACTTGGGAGGCTGAGAAAGGAGGATCTCAGGTTTGATGACAGCCTTAGCAACATGGCGAGACTACCAACAACCTAGCAAGACTGTTTCAAAACAAAAGATAAAAAGGTCTAAGGGTATAGCTCATACTTAGAATCCCCAGTAACACATACACACACACACACACACACACACACACACACACACACACACTCACACAAGTTTTGTGATAGGCATTCAAAGTTTGCAGCAATATCCTTTCAGTAGGCTTCCAAGCAGCAATTCTCCACTCCAATCACTTTTTTTACATTTATTATTTGCCATAGAATTAATTAATATGGAATTATAGACTCCTAATTTATTTAATAGGTTGCAATTTGTTACTTTCATTATTTACTTGATGCTTAAATCTTCTACAAGATAAGGAGTGGGGATTCCTTTATGACACATTCTTGTCATTCACATACCCTTTTCTTACTTTCTGGCACAAAAAGTGTATATTTCAGGCTCATCTTGTACTCCCATTGTCTCCGCCTGAGAATGGGCCATTTCATCAGGGAGACACTTATAATTCCCAAACTTCCACCAATTTATAATTACATGTTCAGAAGTCAGGTTTCTAAGTTGAAGTGTAAGCATACTAACAAAAGTTAAAAACTCAAAGCAAAATGTATACTAGGAAGGAATTGATAAAAATGGAAGGACAGGTGAAAGTAGAGACTTTATGGTCTGCTGTAGATCAAATAGAGTTGAGCCCCAAAGTTCATGTGTTGGTCTCTAGTGTGGCAATGCTGGGAGTGGTGTGGAACCTTTAAGAGGTGGGGTGAAAAGCCATTGAGAATGATATCCTTGGAAAGGAGTAAGGTAGTGCTTGTGGGATCCTTTGGTAGCTTTCCAGAGGGAGTTGTTAGAAAAAGAGTAAGCCAGGCCCCAGCCTCTCTGGCTTCTTATTTCGACATATGATCCTTCTTCCCACATGCCCTCCCATTATTGTGATGCCACAAGGTCCTCACCAGAGTCAAACCATTGCTAGCAACTTGCCCTTCAGTCTCCAAAACTGTGAGCTAGATAAACCTCTTTTCTTTATAAAGTTAACCTGCCTTGGATATTTCATTATAGTAATAAAAACAGACTAATACATGATCTTTGTTTCTTTCTTTTTGAATTATACCAATGTGCACATTTCTTAGCATTTTATTTGCACTTTTATTCATTTTAGTGTTAACTTGCCTCTAGTTATTAGCTTTCTTTTTTTCTGTAGGGTTAGTTTGGTGGCTTAGATTGGCTGAGATAGTTTTGGATGTTAACCCTTTATTATATCCCCATTAAAATCTACTGGATAGAGTAGAATGAAAGTTTAATTCAGTTTGCTGGTTGAGTACAAACAAGGCAGATTCTATTGTGGGCAGTTTGCTATGCCATTCCTAATCAAACCAAAGATGTTGTCCTGAGAAAGAAATCTGCTGACGACTTGTAATTCTACTGGTGTTCTTAGAAATTCTCATTGTTTCTTGCCAAGCCTCCTTGCCAGGATAATTAACTTGTAACCTGGGCACAGTAGTAGGGAGGGTGGAGGGGGAAATAAAGGCACAATTGCTTCCTGTGAATTTTTTGCTTTCCTGAAAAGATTTCAGGTTTTGCAAAGTTCTCTGCTATTTTTAAATGTTCTGATTCTAATGAGAAGCAGGCACTGCATCATGTAATGGTTGAGTTGGTATGGTAATTGCATTACAAATAAATAGCTGAGGTGCTAGGCCCATAATACTGACCTAGACCCACCATTCTTTTGCAACAGGGGACTCTTTAATAGCAACAGATTTTAAAGGGCCAGTATCCCTTTGGACCATTTCTCCCAGATGCACATAAATGAAAGTCTACCTTAAGGGCCCTTTGTTAGGTGTGAATAATTTTATGTCTTTGCTAAAATGAGGAGTGTTATTATCCCCCCAAATTATATTGACACAGTTTAGGCAGAAACGATATAGGAGATAGATGAAAAAATCAAATCTTTTGTTTTTCTAAGCAAGAAATTAAGCTATCTTGGTGTTAGTGGGAGGAAAAGGAACCCCAAATCATTCTTTGAAAGAACACATTCCTCTCAAGAATATGGCAGAATACCAGACTCTCTAGACTTACAAAATAGCTATGCAAAGACATATTTCAAGTATATAATTTTCTTTACATTTTCCATTCTTAACCAAAATTGTTAGCTTAGAGGAAAAAAATAAACCATTCATAGGACCAAATTCACTGCATTCTAATCTTCATGTTTAGGGTATGATGCTAGATGAAATTTGGAAAAAAAATATAAAACTAAAGTATGTTCTAGAGGGGGGAAGGGTAAATGTATCAGGGTAGATTTCAGGGCAATACAAAGCCCAGCATAAATCAAACCCCAGGAATGGTCAAACTAAATGGGATCTGAGTTAAAGAAGAAAGATGTGGTGTGTGTGTGTGTGTGTGTGTGTGAGAGAGAGAGAGAGAGAGAGAGAGAGAGAGAGAGAGAGAGAGAGAGAGAGACTGTCTACTATAGATGTGTAACGGAAAGAATACTGTTCCTCTTGGAAAGTTAGAGCAGTAGGGCTGAAAGACTGCCCAGAGGGGTCTTTACAATGTGATCTTTACCCTGGTGAACTCACTAGTGTCCTGGGGAACCAGTTCCCAGTATTTCATTTTCAAAAAATAACTTCTCAGTGTTCTAAAGTTTATTTTTATGTGCTTTTATTGCATTATGGTTGTACCATAATGTATTTTGACATTGACATATATGCACACAGTACTTGGTGCTACCCTTCCTCCCCATCTCCCTCTCTCCCATACAAAGTACTGAGATTGACATTGGGATTTTCACATATGTACACACAGTCAGTGTTGGTATTTTCTACCTCCCCTTCTCTTAGATATTCCTGGGCTCTGCTGAGGTTTCTCCTCCATTATCTTGGGTCCCTCTGGTATCCCAGTTACTCCCTAGCTTGCACATATTAAATAAAACATATGTTCCTTCACTTTCTATGACTGGCTAATCTCACTTAACATAATGTTCTCCAGGTCCTTTAATTTTATTGCAAATGACATTATTTTATTCTTCTTTATTGCTGAGTAGAATTCCATTGTGTATATTTCCCATGGTTTTGTAATCCATTCATCTGTTTATGGACACCTGGGTTGGTTCTATAATTTGGTTATTGTTAATTATGCTGTTATGAACATGAGTATTCAAATATTACTGTAGTTCTCTGGTTTCAACCTCTTTGGAAAGATCCCAAGAGTAGTATATTTGGATCATATCGTAGATCCATTCTCAATTTACTAAGGAATCTCCACACTGATCTCCATAGTGGCTGAACTAGTTCAAAATCCCACCAACACTGTAGAAGAGTTCCTATTTCCCCACATCCTCGCCAACATTAATTGTTATTTGACTTCTTGATAATTGCCATTTTGATTGGGGTTAGATGGAATCTCAGTGTAGTTTTGATTTGTATCTCCCTAATTGTTAATGATGTTGAACATTTTTGATGAATTTATTGGCCATTTGTATCTCTTCTTTTGTGAAGTGTCTATTCAATTCAGTGGCCCATTTATTGATTGGGTTATTTTTTTTTTCTAGTGTAAAGTCTTTTAAGTTCTTTGTATATTTTAGATATTAATCCTCTGTCAAAGGAATAGCTGATAAAGATGTCCTCCCATTCCATAGGCTTTCTCTTTAGACTCTTGATGGCTTCCTTTGCTGTCCAGAAGCTTCTTAGTTTAATGCTATCCCACCTATTAATTCTTGTTTTAATTTCCTGAGATTTGGAGGCTGTTTCTGAGAAAGTTTCTACCTGTGTCTATATGTTGAATTGTTGAATCTATGCCTTCCTCTTGTTGCTTCAAAGTCTCTGCTCTAACCTCCAGGTCTTTGATCAATCTTGAATTGACTCCTGTGGAGGGTGAGAGGTATGGATTTAGTTCTATTTTTCTACAAATGGATAACAACCTTTCCCAACACCATTTGTTGAAAAGGCTATCTTTTCTCCAGCATATGTGTTTGGCCCCTTTGTCAAAGATCAATTGACTATAAGTGTGTGTATTTTCTATTCTGCTCCATTGGTCTATGTGCCTGTTTTTGTAGCAATACCATGCTGTTTTAATTACTACAGCTCTATAGTATAATTTGGAGTCAGGAATTATACTTCCTGCATGGTTCTTATTGCTGAGAATTGCCTTGGGAATTCTGTGTCTTTTGTTTCTCCATATGAAATTTATAACTGATTTTTCTAGGTCTATGAAGAATGACATTTGTATTTTGATAGGGATTGCATTGATTCTATAGATTACTTTTGGTAAAATGGCCATTTTGATGATATTTATTCTGCCTATCTAAGAATAAGGGAGATCTTTCCATTTTCCAAGTTCTTTAATTTCTTTAGTGTTTTATAATTTTCATTGAGGAGGTCTTTTACTTCTTTGGTTAGGCTTATTCCTAGGTATTTTATTGGTTTTGAGGTTATTGTGAATGGAATTGTTTTCTGTATTTCTTTCTCTGTGAATTCATGGATGACATATAGAAAGCTACTGATTTTTTAGGTTGATTTTGTATCCTGCTACTTTGTTGAATTTGTTAATCAGGCTCTAGTAGTCTTTTGGTTAAATTTTTTGGTCTTCTAGATATAGGATCATATCATCTGCAAATAAAAATAATTTTAATTTTTCTTTTCCTATTTTAATTCCTTTGACATCCTTATCTTGTCTTATTGCTCTGGCAAAAGTCTTGAGGACTATATTAAAAAGGAGTGGTTATAGTGGGCATCCTTGTCTTGTTCCTGATTTTAAAGGGAATTCTTGAAGTTTTTCTCCATTAAATATGATGCTGACTTGGGGTTTGTTGTATGTTGCCTTAATGATGTAGAGATATGTTCCTTCTATTCCAATTTTCTGCAGTGTTTTTAGCATGAATGAGTGTTGGATTTTGTCAAATGCTTTTTCAGCATCTATTGATATGATCATGTGATTTTTGTTCTTTGTTCTATTTATGTGGTGAATAACATGTATTGATTTGTCTATGTTGAACTAGCCTTACTTTCCTGGGGTAAAACCAATTTGATCATGGTGTATAATTTTCATGATGTGGTTTTTGAATGCATATGGCTAGTATTTTGTTTAGAATTTTTGCATCTATGTTCATCAAATGATATTGGTTTTTAATTTTTTTCTTGAGGTATCTTTACTTGGTTTTGGTATTAATGTGATACTGGCCTCATAGAAGAAGTTTGGAAGAATTCTATCTCTTTCAATTTCACAGAATAACTTGTGAAGTATTGGGACTAGTTCTTTTGTAAAGGATTCGTAGAATTCAGCTGGAAATCTATCTGGACCTGGGCTTTTCTTTGATGGCAGAATGTTTATTGTTGTTTCTATTTCTTTGCTTGCTATTGGTTGGTTTAGGTTTTCTATATCCTCTTGTTTCATTTTTGGTAGGTTGTATGTGTTTAGAAATCTGTCAATTTCTTTCATGTTTTCCAGTTTATTGGAATATAAGTTTTCAAAATAGTTTCTCATAATCCTCTGAATTTCTCCACGGTCTATAGTGATGTTTCCTTTTTCATTTCTGATTTTAATAATTTGGGTTGATTATCTTTTTCTTTTGGTTAGGTTGGGTAGGGGTTTGTCAATCTTGGTAAACTTTTCAAAAAACCACCTTTTTGATTTGTTGACCCAAGGTATTATTTTTTTATTCTCTCACTTATTTCTGCCCTGATTTTAATTATTTCCTGCCTTCTGCTGGATTTGGAATTGGATTGTTCCTGTTTTTCTAGGTTGTTGAGGTGTGTCATTAGGTTGTTTATTTGGTGACTTTCTGTTTTTCTTATGTAGGCTTTCAAAGTGTCCCATAGATTTTGGTATGTCATGTCTCTATTTTCATTTATATCTAAGAATTTTTTAATTCTCCCTTTATTTCTTTTTTGATCCATTCCTCATTCAAGAGTGTATCATTCAGTCTCCAAGTATTTATGTAATTTCTTTTGGTCTTCCTGTTGTTGATTTCTACTTTCATTCTGTTGTGATCTGAAAAGATGCAGGGAATTATATTACAACTTTTGACTTTGCTGATGCTCTCTTTGTGGCCCAGGATGTGGTCTATTTTGGAGAATGTTCCATGGGCAGTTGAGAAGAATTTGTATTCAGCTGCTGCTGGTTGAAATATTCTGTATATGTCTATTAGGTTCATTTGGTTTATGGTATTCTTTAGGTCTAAAGAGTCTTTACTCATCTTTTGTCTGAAAGATCCATCTAGTGGCATGAGTGGTGTGTTGAAGTCTCCCAATTTTATTGTATTTGGATCTATTTGAGACCTAATGTCCGGAAGAATTTTTTTTACAAATGTGGGTGCACCCACATTTGGGGCATAAATGCTTACTATCATTATATCTTCTTGCTGGATTGTTCTTTTTATTAATAAAAAGTGCCCTACTTTGTCTCTTCTGATGTGTTTTAGCTTAAAGACTGTTTTGTTGGATGTGAGCATTGCTATCCCTGCCTGTTTTTGGTCTCCATTTGCATGGTATATCTTTTTCCATCATTTTGCCTTTAGTATATGGATATCTTTGGCTGTAAGGTGAGTTTCTTGCAAGCAACATATAGTTAGATTATGTTTTATAATCCATGTTGCCATTCTATTTCTTTTAATTGGAGAATTAAGACTTTTGATGTATTATTGAAATATGATTTTTGTTTCCTGTCCTTTTGTGTTCTATATTCTGTTTGATATACTGTTATTTTTCCTTTGCTTAGTTGCCCACCTGGTGGAGTTCACCTCTTCTCTGGTTTTGGAATTTGCTTCTTCTTTCTTCTTTATGATTTATTTCTTTAAGTATTTTCTCTAGTGCTGGCATTGTAGTCATGAATTTTTTAAGATTCTGCTTATCTTGGAATGTTTTTATTTCTCCATAAAGTTTGAATGATATCTTTGCTGATTATATCAGTCTTGGTTGGAAATTATTTTCTTCCAAGGTCTGGAGTACTTCATACCAGTCTCTCCTGGCATTCAGGATTTGAGTTGTGAAGTCTGGAGAGATTTTGATTGTGTTGCCCCGAATGTCACCTTTCCATGGGGAGGTACTTCTTTGATCTTGTCTTAATGGTGTTCTGCATGTCTCCTGCACATGTATATTCAAGTCTTTTTCTATGTTTGGAAAATTCTCTGAAATTATTTCTCTGAAGAGGTTTCTGATACCCTTAGTCTGTGCTTCTAGACCTTCTTCAATGCCTTTTATTCATAAGTTTGAATATTTCATATTGTCCCATATTTGTTGAATGTATAGGTTGTGTTGTTGTAATTTCTTCTGTATACTGTTGACTGTTCTTTCAGTTCTTACAGTTGAACTGTCTTCCAGGAGTGATACCCTGTTTTCCATGTGGTCTAGTCTTCCAGAGTTGGTTTCTATTGCTGTCTTCAATTCATTTATTGACTCCTTTTCTTTCAGAGTCTCTTTGTGGTTCTTTCTTAAAGCCTCAATTTCTTCCTTCATTTTCTGTACACTTTCTTTGAGGTCTTTCATCATATTGAAGTTCAAAGTTTGGAATTCTCCTTCTTGTATTTCTTGCAGATCAGTATTGGTGATCTCCAATGTTGTTGAGTTGTGGGGGTATATTGTTTTCTTGCTATTCCTTGTTCTCATGTTTTCAAAGTTCTCGGGTTTGGCATCTTCTTGCTCTTTGTGTGTGAGTCCTATGTTTAACTCTTTATGATAAGGTCTATGCTGGGGGTATATCTTTACCTCTACCAATCTGAATCAGATAATCAAAGTTTTGAATTTGTTCCCCAGAGCCTCTTTAATTAGATATAGTTCTTAGTGCAAGCAACCAGGAGACTCTGTTTGGCTGCAGGTCACTGTGTTCTCCTGGCCTAAACTCCACAGGGCCCAAAACTATGATGTTCTATTCAGAGCATGCAGCCTGCTGGTTTGGACTTAATACACCCCAGGGATTGTTGCTGCTCTGCTGATTGTGAGCCCTTATCACTGCAGAGTGCTGAGTTCTGGCCTGTGACCTGTGGGCTTAGGCTCAGCAAAGCTGACAATTGCTATGTTCCAAATTCATGGCCTGGCTTGCTGAGCTTTGATGGCCCCTGGGACACTATTCCAGATCTGCTTGCTATGGTTACGTGATTTACTTTCAGTCACTAGCATACATGCATGCCAGGTACAAATTCTGCTGGGGGAGAAAGTATTGAATTCCCAGGTTGGGGCTGGGATCAAGGGATACTTTGCAGGATCCCTGGCCTCTTGGCACAGTCTGGTCCCATTAGTACTGTTGCCACCCTTTGCCCTAGGCCCAAGTTCTGTGTCCAATAGTAGTTGCCACCTCTACCTCTGCAGGAGTGATTTGCAGAGTCTTGGGCCTCTGCAAGTCTATTTCCTTGCTACTCAAGTCCCTGGGTCTGGACATGGCTGTTTCCCACTGGAATAGCTGGTTAACTTACAGTCCTGATGGGTGCTGCTCACTGCCCCAGATTGCTGCTGGAAAGGATGGGTTCAGTGGCAGCCGCGGTGCTGGGATCCAGCTGGTTTCCTGTTGAGTGTGGAGCAAAATTCCATCCACTTTCACTGATGGTCTGCAGTTACTGACCTTACAATAATACAAAGTTTCTTATTGGAGGTCTCTGGAAGCTATGGTGTGAGCAGCCACCAGCTCTGGTGCCATGTGGCTAAGATGGCACCAGCGCTGTCAGTCTCTATTCCCCAGGTGTGAGGCATGGAGAGCTTATACATTCCTCTGCTCTTTTATTTAGTTCTGATTCTGCTGCTTTTCAACTTTGTGTGTGTGTGTGTGTGTGTGTGTGTGTGTGTGTGCGTTTCCAGTGCTTTTCTGTAGAAGTCATTGGCTTTTTGCTGGGGGCTTTTGGAGGCCACAGTGCCAGTAGTCCTGGCACAGTTAGGCAAGATGGCACCACTGCCACCCCATTGCCACAGCAGTTCCTCAGGAAAGGCATACCAGATATTCTGCTTTTCTTTGTTCTGTCTTATGGATTTGTTTTTTTGACACCTTTCAACTTTTTGTTGCTTTGTTCAGTTTTTTGCTGCTTTTTTTTTTTTTTTCTCTTGTCAACATACTGTCTTTACGGCAATTCGGTTTTGAGTGTCAGAGCAACTGAGATGTGCTACTTCCCTCAGTCACCATCTTCCTCTAAATTTGACTTGATTCTATGATATTGACTCAACTACCAATGCTTACAAGAGTTTCATGTATAAATCAGGAATAGCAATTTATCAGTTCACAGTGGGAATTATTACCTTTCCCACAAAGGATGTTTAAGTTAGCGCAACCAGAGTATTCTTTTCTTATAGGTCTACATGAGCAGAACTTCACTTGGAGCTGTGGAATAAGATTTAGAAGCCAGTTAGCTGATTTAAAAATGCAGTAGTATCAGGCCTAAATCAGCTTTCATGTGCAACGGCTTCCTAATAAGCAGGGCCTCGAGCAGGGCTCGGCCCGCTAAAGAAGGGACGCGTGGCATTTCCCACTTTGCCTTATTATATTCTGGAAATTTGGGGTGCTTTGGGTTTTGATTTCACATTAAAAATTTTCCTAAGAGACACAGGGTGCTAAACGGATTGTGAGTCATCAGTGGTAGCTGAAAAGAACAATACCTCAGCTCTGCTCAGAGATATTCATTAACTCTCAACAAATATCAGCAGCTGAATCAAAGGAACTTAGGTTTACTATTCCTTATTTATAAGTAAAGAAAGCTTTAAGACAGAATTCGCCCACCTTCCTTTTGCCTACACTTATTAACTACCTTCTAGCTGCCTGAGCAAATAGTAAAGATTTAATCTAATGAATAGAGTCTCCTCTCCGCTGTTAACCTTTACTCCTGCTCTCATACTAAAAGAATTTTCATTTACACATTGTATTTTGTAAACCTTTGCTGTTTTCTTAATCCCAGCAAATATTATGGGAAATAGCTTTTCTAGTTAAAGATGTACCCATTCAACTTTAGGAAAAAACAAGACTGTAAAAATTCCTGTTCCGTATACCTTGTTGTAAAGAGTATAAAAAGCAGTGGTGACATGGAATAAACAGATGCATCTTGAACACTACCTTGGGTGTAAGTGTACTCTCACTCGACCTCGTTCTCAATCCCCACCTAACGAGGGACTCCCCGACCCTGCTGCATCGAGGCCTGGCCCCCCACAGTCATGTCCATTTCTTAAATGAGGGAATCCTTGGTAATGGGATCCATGAAATGTAGCCTTCAGCTGCAATGGAACATTTTCCCTGGATGCTGCTTAGACTAGTACTTCCTACAGAACTCTCTGACACTCCTTCTTATGTATTTCCACAGATAACCAAAGGGCCTCCTCTCCTTTTTGGACTGACCTGTTCTATCCCTTCTTCTCTGGATTGGTGAAAGTGGAGGATGGTGAGCTAAATAGCAAAGTTGGCCAAACTAAAGAATTGTTAAAAATGATGCATACATTCTTAAATTAAAAAAATTAATAGGTATCAGTGTAAATTTATCTACTAGTCTTCTAATGTGAGGCCATCCTATCACACTTTTGCTGAATTTTAGTTTAGATTGTATAAATTATATCCATTATGTAGTTTTTATGAGTTCCGGGGATGTGTGCATTACAATCATTTAGGGCACTTATATCACAACCTGAGGGCAGGCTATTTCTAAATTTTTATGATTTTATCCTCACATCAAACTTTTCTTACATGTACTTAATTTTATAACAGTTTACTTTTTCTCTACTCAACCTTTTTTAAAAAAATTTTTGAGGTACTGGGGATTGAGTCCAGGGGCATTCTACCTCTGAGCTACACCCCTAGTCCTATTTTTATTCTTTATTTTGAAACAGGGTCTCACTAAGTTGTGGAGGGCCTCACTAAGTAGTTGAGGCTGGCCACGAACCCAGATCCTCCATTCTCAGACTCCCAAATACTGGGATTACAAGTATACACCACCATGCCTGGCTTACTCAACCTTTTTAGTTGTCCCAAAGCTTTAAATTTTATAGAAAACAAAACAATTTTCTGTTCTTTTCACATTCATATTCCATCTGTTTACATAGTATTTAATTAAACAATTAAATTGTTTTACAAAAACATAATTGAAGCCGGGCGTGGTGGTGCACACTTGTAATCCCAGCATTTGGGAGACTGAGACTGGAGGACCTGGGTTCACTGCCAGCCTCAGCTGCTTAATGAGACCCTCTGCAAGTTAGTGAGACTCTGTTTCAAAATAAAGAATAAAAAATTAGCTTGGAGGTAGAATGTCCCTAGGTTCCATCCCCAGTACCGCAAAAAAAAAAAAAAAAAAAAAAAAAAAAAAAAAAAAAAAAAAAAAAAAAAAAAAAAAAAAAAAAAAAAAAAAAAAAAAAAAAAAAAAAAAAAAAAAAAAAAAAAAAACCAAAAAAACAAAAACAAAAAAAAACAAACAAAAAAATTGACTCTGAGTATCTTAAGCCAAACCTGTGACTATACAAGAGGAATTGATCATCCAGGAGTCAACAGACACATATCAGTCTCTCAGACACATTATAACAGCATTAGGGATGTTTGGGTAATCCAGGAAACTTCTACAGCATATTAATTGTTCACTTCATTTACAAGTTAGATCTTGCTGGCTCAGGAGTTGTTTTTTCATTGGCTTTGAATTTCTCTTTATTGGTCTATTTTGCACTATTGAGCAATTGAAGGACAACCTCATTTCCCTTCATTAGCAGCATAAGCCTTGAGAGATTAGTTTTTTTTTTTCCTTTTCCTTCTAGTGATAGAGGTGCCAGAAAAATCATTTTAGAATTACTAACTGGAGCCACACTCTACCCTCCACACAAGAATGGAAGATGGGACTAATCTGGATTTCTGGTAAGTTTCCCCCAGGATATAAGGCTCTACAACCTAGGGAAATAGAGCAGTTGTTTACATTAAATAAAAAGTTATTTGCTTCTCTGCATTAATCTAGGGAAGAGCAGAAGGCACTGATTCTGGGCTTATGAGATGTGGTTTATGAGGTGAGATGGGTGGGATGATACTTTTTTTTTGGTACTGAAGATTGAACCCAGGAGTCTCTACCTCTGAGATTTAGTCCCAGCCCTATTTTATTTTTAATTTTTTTTGAAACAGGGCCTCATGAAGTTGCTGAGTGCCTTGCTAAGTTGCTGAAGCTGACCTCAAACCTATGATCCTTCTGTCTCAGCCTCCCAAGTACTAGGATTACAGGCATGTGCCATCACACCTGACTTGGGCTGAGTCTTTGAATGAGAGTGGGTATTTGAAGAGGAAAATGTGAGCTGTAAAATCTTGGAATCCCAAGCATTGAGTTTAGGCATCAGCCCCAAGCAACTGGGGTCTTCATCCCTAGGAACCAGTGTGGTCTGTGCAGGGCTCTTAGTTAGCTAAGTACCTATTGGCAATTGCCCAAAAACTTGGATATATGATAAAAAGGACGCATGTTCTTTCAGTGTCATGCTGGAACATTGCTTAACAGGGTTCCAATGATTACTTAATTCAATAGGTAAATGGACTTTTGTTTTGATTTGCTATCCTCTATCAATTAAGGCCCAGATCCTGTTCAATTTCAAGTCAACAGATACATTTGGTTTTGGTACAGATGCAAATGGTTTTGTCTTGTAGAGAAGATAATGCTAAAGATTATGTTTTGATGCTCTGTATGACTTTGCAGTTTTGTTTTCAACTTTAGTATCTTCTTCCAACCCTAAAAAGAAAAGAAAAAAATCAAATCCTAAATACCCTAAATTCTTTAGATAATCTTGTAATTAGCTTTCTCATTAATGAGTTGAATAAAGTTTTGCCAGTGTTCATTCTTTGTTTGCTTGAATAATGTTTCTGATGTACTTTGATGTGCCTCTGTCAGGTTAATTCAGGGTCTGTCTCCAACAGTGGTTCTGTGGAGGCGAGAAGCAGAAGTAACATCTCTGTCTTATCTTGGTGCATTGAGTAGGATGGGTGGACTGAATGTTCCAGGATCTTGGGTAATTCAAGGGGAAGAGGATATCTATAAGTTTCTCAGCTTGTAGTAAGTGAAAGGGGTAAGGTGGTGAGGATGGGGCTCCTGGGGTGATTGGAAAAGTAAAAGTGATGTGATTATAATTCCACTTTGAGTTTATAGAGCAGCTTTTATCAATTACTTAGAGTAGTGCATTAATTTTCAAATTATTCCCCTTGTATTTCTGACAGTGGCATTAAGTACTCAAAAAGAAATGAGATTACTGGAGTTATAGTTCAGAAGTGAAGTTCATTTGGGATTTTTTCCCCCTGTGGTACTGGGGATTGAACCCAGGGGCATTCTACTTCCGAGCTACACCCCAGCTTTATTTTTATTTTTTTATTTTGAAATAGGGTCTTACTTAGTTGTGGAGGGCCTCATTAAGTAGCTGAGGCTGGCTGCAAATCTGAGATCCTCCTGTCTCAGCCTTCCAAGTACTGGGATTACAAGTGTGCACCACCACACCAGGCCATTTCAGATCATTTTAATGAGGCTTTATGGTCTTAAGATTTTCCAGGATCAGAAGAGGAAACAAATGTGGCCACCTCTCCTTGTGCATTGTGTAGCATGCTCTGATTTATCTAGTTGGCAGTCAGATGCTAAATCTAGCCCTGGAAGTGGTAATCATTGTGGTTATTGTCCTTAATATTTGCCAGACATTTCATGTCACCAGGGACTCTTCTAAGCACTTACCTTTAGTTATTCATTTTCATAATGAAAAGAGATTCAATATGCCCCATTTTTGTCCCATAATAAGTGTGATGGGAGTTGTTGTAAGTCAGGTTCCCAGGGAAGTGGACTCCACAACAGAGATATGTAATCAGGACTTGCTCTTGGGACCAACACATTGAGTACTGGAACTGGAGGTGGCAGGATGGGCCAGAGGGAGAATTTGGGTTGTAATGCAGTCTCAGCAAAGCCCTCAGCTGATCCTAGGGGAATTTCTGCTCTGGGTTTTTGAATCTCTGCATTGTCTAGTCTCTGTATGCAAGCTGACCCTCACGGCAGGGTTATGACCTCAGCCAGAGTGAAGCTCTTTGGCAGAAGGCAATAGCTGTTCCTCTCTCCTAGATTTTGCTTCATCTCAATTCACATCTTTCTGATCCTAGGTCTACAGGATAGGGTTAGGCTCTCATTGCATCTTTAGTTGATTATTCAGTGGCCTTCTAACAATTCATTTCCCAGGTCTCATTACTGTCATCTCCAATTAGGCTGACATATAATTTGTCAACCAAACCAGGACACTCTGAGAGCAAAGCAGAGGTGTTATTAAACACTAACCATTTGGGAAGCAGTCATCAAGCCGGGCTGTCCCAGGCAAATGGGGACATATGGACACTCTTCTAATTTATCCTACCCAGCTGTTAGAATTTGCTTTCTAAAACTGACCCTGCCACTTTCTCTCCCATACATGTATTACTCTTCTAATGACTGCAGCATTCTGCTTTGCTTGGCTGGATTTCTTGTTACATATAAATCAATCAATTAGTTGTCTGCATCTCTTGCAGTTTAGGGGAAATTTGAGTAAACAGAAGTATTTTTAGGGTTGGATCACCTTGGGTTATCATAAGAAGAAAAAGAAAGAAAGAAAGAAAAGGAAATTTTGGAATTTGTCAGGTGAGAAGTAGTCCCTGGAATGTACTGATCTGCTGCAGGCATTGTCTGAGACAGTTCTACCCCAATGATCAGCGGCACCACCACCACCACCCAGCTTCAGTCTACACTGTCATCTCTCAACTGCTGTCAGATCAGAAGTTGAATAAATCAGCAAGCCAGAAGTTTGATACATGGCCAAACAAGGCACAGTGGTCATCAATCTTCACTAGATATATCAGCATTTTCCACAAAGCTTTCTGCTTTTCAGGGGAAATAGCAAAAGAAAAGATTATTTTCCAGATAAGAATTCATTTGCTTTCCTTTTACTGATAAAAGGAGTTTTTTCTTATCATTGTCTGAAGAAATTAATTATTTTCTTAATTGATATTTGCAGTTTTCTTTTTTCTTTAGTACTGAGGATTAAAGCATTCTATCTCTGAGCTATATCTCTAGCCCTTTTTATTTTTTATTTTGAGACAAGGCCTCACGAAGTTAATGAGAGTCTTGCTACATGGCTGAAACTGTCCTTGAACCTTCAATCCTCCTGTCTCAGCCTCCCAAGTCCTGGAATTACAGGCGTGCACTACCACACCAGGCTAAATATATACAGTTTTATTATATAAAAAATTCTATGTGCTTTGAAGAAAAATTGGAAGTTACAGAGTAGCAAAAGAAAGAAAATACCCCATGTGCTATAGAGCAGACTGCTTTCACCTCAGTTTCAAAAGGCAGGGCCAACAGCCAGGCGAGCAGGGAGGTGGGCAGTGCTGCCCCAGGGGTTGCCACCCTAGTCTTCTGGAAGACAGTACTGCTGACTTAGAGGGCACAGTGTGGCATAGAAAAAGATTATTCTTAAACTTTAAGATATTAAGTACATTAGGACACCCAGATGCATATGGTGTACATTCACAAACATATTGAAGTCAATCACTAAGCCAAATATGAGGAGGAGGGAGAGGGGAGGGAATGGGGTGGGAATTGGGGAAGGGTTAAATGAGTGTTGTGTGCATGTATGCCTTTACCGGCTTGTACCTCATTAAGATGTATGATTACAATGCACACACACACAAAAAATCTCATGTATTTTGCTTTATTACCCTTTCCTTTTTTATTATTTCTCCCTTTTGGAATGAAAATATCTGTTCTATGCACTTCTTACATTATATTTTGAAACTACATAACTTGTTTAATTTCATGATTTAATGTCTAGAGAGAAATGTTGTCTGAAGATAAATTGCACATTGAATGTCACCTATCTTGACTTCAGTGATACTTAGGACTGACTTTGGGCTTTAGAATCTATTCTGGATCACTGTTTGCAGTTGTTAGGATGGGAAGGAAGTGATTTGCATCTAAGAAGGACATGGAGTTTGGAAGATCAAGAGTGGAATGTTGTGGACTGAATAATTTTGTCTCCGCCAAATTCACAGGTTGATTTCTTAACTCCCAGTACGATGGTATTAAAGTTGTGGGGCCTCTGGGATTTAATTAGGCTATGGGAATGGGATCCTCATGAATGGAATTAGTGGATCCCAGAGAGGATCCTTGAGAGATCTCTCATATTCTTTCTACCATGTGAGGACACAGTATCCAACCATGGTCTCCTGGATCTTGAACTTCTAACCTCCAGAACTGTGGGAAATAAACTTCTGTTGTTTATAAGCTATCCTATGGCATTTTGTTATAGAAGCCAGAATTGACTAAAATATCATCTTTCTACATTGTATATAAAATTACATTAACTTGTGTTCATTCTTTAGGTGCATTTTGTTTGAATGAGTACATAAACAAACACGTAACAAAGTAAGACCATCCAATGCATTCTGAAGTATGATTTGCTTTTTTTTTTCAGTTAGTAATAAGGAATGCTTTTTATATCAATGCATATATCTGTACATTATTATTTGTAGTGGTCTCCCTATATTCTACTGCATGGTTACTAAATACAGTATGTAACAATCTTTTATTTTCTGGCATTTAGGAAGTTTCTAACTTTGTTCTCATATAAGAAAATTTCTCTGAATATCTTTGTTTTTTTCCCCCATGTTGATAATTTCTTCTGGCTTCATCTTTGCATGAGGATTTGCTGAGTCACTTTTAGACTTTTGAGCAATCTGGACAACTTGATGGGCTTGGCATTTATGAGTGTATTTCTGAGCTTCAAAGCTGCCAGATTGGCAGCTCTGCTAATGAAGCTTCAGATTCTTTAGTTGCTTATTAGGAAATGATAAATTTTAATTGAAACACCAAAGTTGTAATTCTTTGGCTGTGTTCACATAGGTCCACGGAAACAGGATAAGATCTAAAGAATTTATTTATAGACAAATTAAAGTCCAATATATATACATTTAATTTTTGCAGTTTTGACCTTAGTTTTAGTTATTAAAAAATGGTTTTGCTTCCTTTTTGTAATTTATCTGCCTAATGTGGGCTCAGTCTAATGATCAAAAATTTTTAGGGAAAATACAAAAAGACATATTTAACATAGATCTAATTTTGACTAGGTCTTTAGTCAATGCAAGCACTTTGAATTAACAAGGGGAAAAGTGTTCAGAATGTGACATATACCGAGTTTTGTCTGATGTTTTATTCTTTTAACATTTCTTTTATAGAACCTGGTAGTTTTCTGGACCTATTAGAAATAAAGTTTGTGTCAGAGTTCTTTGTGATTGATGTCAGATAAAAATTGGCGGCATGACTTGGAATTGTGATGGATCTTAGAGGATTGACTCCTCAAGAGAAGAATTGCCAAATGATGTTCAAAAATGACAGTATTCAGAAGACCATACATATTCTCCATTTTAAAAGGTAATGTCAAAGTGAAAGTCAACTTTCTTTAGATATTTTCCTGCTAACTGTCACCTTGATCGATGTTCTACATTACTTTCCTCCCCTTAAAGGAAAAAAATATGTATTTGCTATAAAAATATGTCTCCATGTCTACCCCATGAGGGATCTTCTTTTCCCTTTGGCTTTTTTTGTGTGGTATTGGGGATTGAACCCAGAGGCATTCTACCTTCGAGCTATACCCCTAGTCCGATTTTATTTCTTATTTGGAAATAGGGTCTCACGAGGTTGATGAGAATCTCACTACTTGTTGAGGTTGTCCTTAAACCTGTGATCCTCCTGTCTCAGCCTCTCAAGAACTGGGATTACAGGAATGTGCCACCACGCCCAGCTAACCTTTGGCCTTTTAACATCGGTATGAGTGGACAGAAATGGGGAGTAGGAGTTTAGGCTTTGTTTGCATCTGGGAGACTTTTGGCCCACTGAATTCTGAAGCTATAAAATAACCTGCAGGACATAAAGCATGAGAGATGACAGGCTCTTCTGCCTTCAGCATCAGCTTCTTAAATCTAATGTGGGCTCAGTCTAATGATCAAAAATTTTTAGGGAAAATACAAAAAGACATATTTAACATAGATCTAATTTTGACTAGGTCTTTAGTCAATGCAAGCGCTTTGAATTAACAAGGGGAAAAATGTTCAGAATGTGACATATACCGAGTTTTGTCTGATGTTTTCATTGTGGTGCATGATTATGGCAAAGGCCTTCAAAAGAGGAGTACTTAATATTGAGGGCAGATGTCATAGCTAGCTAATGCTGTAACTATGTCAATAGAGCTGGGAAACCATTCAGGTTTCCCAGTGAAGCACTGGGGGTTTTGACAAGTTGTTGATGTAGTGTTACGTAGTGTTTCTGTCCACTTACATTCTGCAATAGAGAATCTAGTCCCAAGCTTATATTTACCTATTGCCTCTACAGAAGCTCTTCTGGCTCTAGAATCCATGAATTCTGATATTATCCTCCCAATCTAATGATAAAGAGTATGCGGGAGGGTCCCAAGCCCAAACGTGTGTGTGTGTGTGTGTGTGTGTGTGTGTGTGTGTGTGTGTGTTTCTTTGTGGTACTGGGGATTGAACCAAGGAGTGTTGTACATACCTGCTACACACCCAGCCCAATTTTTAAATTTTTATTTGAAATGGGATCTTGCTAAGTTGCTGAGGGCCTCACTAAGTTACTGAGGCTGGCCTCAAACCTGTGATCCTCTTGTGTTAGCCTTCCAAGTACTAAGATTACAGGCGTGTGCCACCATACCCTGCTCCAAAGATATTTTTAGAAAACCTATATACTTCAGTAGATGCTCAATATACCAAGAGCTAGCGAGTCAACGAGTTGGCTTCTCTTGAAATACAGGGTGAGATTCACAGTTAGTTCAGTTATCTCTCAGATAATGTCCTTTTCATTCTTTGAGCAGAAGATATAGATGGCTGCAATGTGGAAAGGAGGGAGGAAACAACAAAAATGTTTATTGGAGGAAGAGGTTTTTGAGATGTACATAAATCTAGGTTAACATGTGTACATTTTATACAGACTTAAGATACTGTATTTCCTTGTCTTATGAGGAGACAAAAGGACTTACATCAATCATCAAAAGAGAGGCCTTGGCAACCAGCAACTAATATACAAGTGATTGGGGCTGCCATCTTCTTCACCAGAATTGCACTTTTTTCTCTATCCACATAATCATTACTTCTTGCTCTTTTTTAATTGTTAATTTCCTATGCATGTGTCAAGAATTCTGATCAGCCTGAGCTTCACGTTGGCAGAGTCAATTGTATTTTTCTTCTCATGTTTGTGGCTCTGCATGCTTGTGGAGTCTCACTCAGCTTTTCTGAACCACTGTGGGTACATTTTAAAGGCCTCCTTCCAATCTTGAGTTTTTATCTGTGTGATACCTCCAGCCTGTGCCTTGGTTGGGTAATGTCATGGTTCCATGTTAAAAACATGCTTGTGACTATTGGTGGATACGCAGTTATCTTTCAAATAAGGGCTATGTGCCAGCTTTGCACACGTTCCCTTGGTGACCTTAATTTCTTTCAGCTCACCAATCACATGGACATGGGAACAATGCTGACCTGACACATTGATATACAGCAGCTTTGCATGATAGGGGTTATCTGACCCGATATGTACTTGCATGGTCTAAGAGGGGATTTTTTAAAAGTTATAAGCTCAGTATTTGGGAGGCTGAGATAGGAGGATCACAAGTTCAAGACCATCCTTAGCAATGTAGTCAGACTCTCAGAAACCTTGTGAGACCCTGTTTCAAAACAAAAAATTAAAAAAGGGTTGGGAGTGTAGCTCTGAGGTGGAATACCCTTGGGTTCAATCTCCAGTAACACACACACACACACACACACACACACACACACACACACACGGTATTCTTGGATCCAAATAGAAGAAACACTTTTCTCACCTCTGTTTTTACAGGCTTTCTAATTCCTCAGCTCTTTCTCATCCCTTGAAGTGCACCAAATGCACTGCCTGTAGAGTACTCTGTAATTTCTGTTTGTTTATATACTAAGGTTTCCACAAGAATTTTGTCATTAGTGTTAAGGAATATGGTGGCCTCCACTTTCTAATATCCAGTGCTTTAATTCTATTTGTTTTTTTGCATTGAATATTTCATTTTTCACTCAATTATGAAAACAGTAGCCACAGGCTTTAATCACAGAAGTTCTGCATTTATCTAGCTTCCCTAATTAAAGGAGATACTCCTAAGATTTCATAAATATTTTTATTTGTTGCATAAAGAAATGGTTGTCTCTTGGCCTCAGTTCCTGGGAGAGATCCTCTAAACTCTGGAATTTCACCAGAGATAAGGCTATCTTTGATATTTATGGTGGGATCTTCTACCACAATGAGTTTATGCTAGTGAGGTGACTCATGATAGGCCCCTGTATAGTTTCAGAATGGGCACTGGCCATGCCAGAAAGACAACCATGTGATTAGAGGCTTGGAGCTTTGAGCCATGGGATATCAACCTGACCTCCCAATCTCTATAAGGCTAGAGACTAAATTCAATTCTCAGACCAATTATTCAATCTATCATGCCTACAAAATGAAATACCAGTGAAAACTCTGGTTACTTGTAGTGTGGCAAGCTTCCTGGTTGGTGATATGCCTTGGTGTGGGGTGAGGGTGGGGGTGGTAATACATTCTAACTCTACCTGGGGAGGGCACAGGAATTCTGCATTTGGGATGCTCCTGATATTGCCCTTTGTGTCTCTTATTTTGGCTTGTTCTAATTTGCACTTTTTTTTGCTATAATAAAACTATTCTTATAGCAATAGGACATTATTGAGTTCTGTGACCATTGTAACACATTAGCGAACCCAAGGATATAGTGGAATTCCCTGAATTTGTAACTAGCCGGTCAGAGGCATGTATGGGTGGCTAAGAACCCCTGAGCTTGTGGCTGGTATCTGAGGTTAGGTTAGTCTAATGGGGACTAGTGTTCTTAATCTGTGAAGTTTGACCTAACTCCAGGTGGTTGGCATAAAAAATCAACTGTAATGCTAAAAATCATTAGAAAACCCCTGAAATAATATGCTTGGCACAGAATTATTGCTCAAAAATATTAGTAGAAGGGTTTTCAGTTAAATAGAACAAAGTCATATTTTAGACTGGAATCAAATTAAATGAACAAAATCTATAATTTTGAAGCATCTATTAGGTCAACACATCAAAAAGATAATAAATTGAGGCAAATTGTTTAAGAAGTTTATCTTATAAAATATTTTCTAAAGAACAGGTACTATGAATAAAAGCCAAAAGCTAAAACTGTGAACATATCTGGGATAAACCATTTAAAATTTTACTATGAAGATAGTAAGAATTGTGAACATTTAGCAGCATTTACTCTGAACTTACCAGATATCACAGCAGCAGCATCAGTAGAGAGAATAGGTTCTCAATTAAACTTATTATGGTTCCTATTACAAAAAGAGTCAACAACTTATAATTTATTAACTATAACATGCAATTTCAAGAAGATTGTAGGCAATTTAATGAGAATAAAAATAATAAAGCTATCTTGGACAATATATTTGGATAACTAACAGACATGATGGGAAAGACAGATGTGGCTAAGAACTAGATAACCTGTGATTATGTATTAGATCACTCCGAATAAAAGGCATGGTTCATAGGGCAGATTGTGACACTCTCCTAAAGAGAGTCCTCCCTCCTCTGTGATCTCCTCTCCCAACGTCTCTCCTCAATCACTCAATTCCAGTCACAGGCCCCTCTTTTCACTATACCTGCCATTCAGGCTCACCAGCACCGCTCTACTGGCCACGGTCAGAATGAGCGGTTAGATCACAAAACCAGAAAACACATGTGCATTCCCAGTGCTCTTATAGTACTTGTACCACTGTCCCCTGCTAATTACTGCTTATAAGATATTTCCTGCTCCTTTTTTAATTGGTTTGATCCACATGAAATTACTAAATAATGATGATATATAAAAGAGGAAGAAAAGAATCCTCCAAGTTGTACAGTCTCTTTCTCTCTAAAATCAATGGACAGTGTCAAGCAAAATTAAAAAGAATGCAAAAAAGTAAGAAGAGGTAGACACTGAGCAGAAATATTTATATGTTACCACAGGATGATGCATCTGCTCGTGTGTTTGCTGACAGGTGTTGTTAAATCCACAGGCTTACTGCAATTAGCCTGTTATCAAGGGGATAATTATCTAGTTTAGTTTCAACTTTCTCTTTTCTTAAACAAGAGATTTGCATGGCTCCCCCCTCCCTTTCTCTCTCCTTCTATCCTTTCTTTGATGACTTACTCCTGCCTCAAACCATATTTACTTTAAAAGTTTACTAGTGACTGTGTGTGTGTGTGTGTGTGTGTGTGTGTGTGTGTGTGTGTGTAGCAGCACAATTCACAATAGCCAAATTATGGAACCAGCCGAGGAGGAGTCCATAAACAGATGAATGGATTACAAAATTATGGGAAATACACACAATGGAATTCTACACATCTATAAAGAAGAACAAAATTATGTCATTTGCAGAAAAATAGATGGAACTGGAGAATATTATGCTAAGTGAGATCAGCCAGTCACAAAAAATGAACGATCATATGTTTTCCCTCATATTTGGGAGCTAGGGAGAAATTGGGATACAAAAGAGACTCCAGACAAAGGAGGAGAAAACCCAGTGGAGTGATAAAGGGAGTTTAGGGGAAGCTAGGGGAGGAGACTTGATTAAGAAAACACTTCAATTGACATGATGTGCATATACAAAATTATTAATGTTAATCTCAATATTGTGCACAGAGAAGGGGAAGGAGCAGGGCAGGAGCTGGGGGGAAGCTCACCAAGTGCTGTGTGCACGTATGTCTCTATTTCTCTGAACTTCGTCGTGATGAATGATTAAAATGCACCAATAAAGGCATATGATTACAATGCACCAATTAATAAAATAAATAAATAAATGCACCAATAAAAATGAAAAAAGAGCATAGCCTTGTACATACAAAAAATATAATAATTCCCACTTCTTCTCTGTCTTCATTTGTTGGCTCCAGTCCATGGATGGAATCTTTCTTTGGCCTTCTGTCCTCTGCACTGATTCCTCATCTGAGTTCATTCACCCTGTGGTTTTTCTGTAGCACCAACCATCGAATCTCCATGCTCAACTCTATCCTCTTGTTGCTCCTTGGTGTCACATTGACAGGAGGTGTTGGAGGCACTTGTAGTTAGAAGTCTCAACATGCTATCAAAGTTGACATAACTAAAGTTGAATTCTAGACCACTTCCCCTTCCCAATCATCTAATTTTGATCTTGGTCATTGTTCCGCTCTCCCCAGCAGCATGGCTTCAATATAGAAGGAAGTTTTAATAAATAAAAGATTAAGTCATTACCTTTCCTCCAAAGAAGTTTCTGCCTTCAGCTCCTTGGTGTCTTCACTGTACACCCATGAGTCTCTGCTATGGTCTAATAAGAACCTTCCGTGTCTCATTCTCTAAGTGCACTATACACTCTCCTTTTGTCTCACACACTGTTCTCTCCACTTGGTCTCCTTGCAACTCATCTCCACCAAGAAATTCCACCCATTCTTCAAGGCCCAGCTCAAATTGATCCAGAGCCTCGGGCCAGAATTTCTTTCACCTGACATTTACCTGTTCCCCCTCAGCATGTGTGGGTCTATAGTGGACAGAGATGTTACTCTGCTGGTCTCTCTCTGTATCTAGGGAGTGAGTCCCCAAAGAGATGAATCCATGACTGACTCTCATGGCTTTAAATCCTTCATGTCCCTAGATAATGCTCATTAAGTGTTATCTTAATTAAATGGTATGGAGTCTTCTAGGCAGGGGGGTACACAATAAACAGATTGATTTTTGCTTACACATTTTGGCATTGTTTCCCCTCTTATTACCTGCAATTAAATGTTAATGAAGAATCCTTGGGGGAAAAAGAATCTCTGGAAAGATTAAAATATGTAAGATAGAGCTAATAACTTAAGAGAGATGACATCCTGGCTCGAGACATAGGCACATATTCACATTATATTAACTAGTCCTTTAACTAACCCTTTACCAGTCCTCTGATTTACTAGACATAGAAACTAAAGAAAGTTACACAGTGAGAATTTACCATCACACATAAAAAGAGAGTATCTGACTAAACTGACAACCTTAGTTAGAACAAATATCTCCTGCCAGAGCCTGCCAAGGTATTTGTTCACTCTTCCAGATCACTTGCAGGAGGGGCTCTGAGGGCAGATTGCAACTTGTGCTTAGCTGTCATTATGAAAGGCCTGACTGATGAGTGTGCCAGGCCCTGGATTCTGAGCAGGAATACTCTCTCTTTTCTGCAAGACTGGCCCTGGGCTGACTGGCATCTACTGCCTCCTTCCTCCCCCTGTGCTTAGGGCTGCCCACAGTTCTGTGTTCTCCATCTCTTCACCTGCCCTCTCCCAAACCTACACAAGATGGCTTCCCCATCAATAGTTGAAAAGGTTATACAGGGAGGATACAATGGAAAAATGCAAAATGCTATTTTTTAAATTAAAATAATACATGTACATCTTTTTTTTTTTAAGTCAGAGTATTTCAAGGTTAATAGCAAAAAAGAGCAGTCCCTTGCCTCCTTTTTTCCTCTTCTTTACTTTTGCCACTAAATGCAACCACTTTTAACTATTTTATCAGTTTCTTCTGGCATTTACATATTTTTAAATAACCTGCCTATATTTCTATTTACTTTTTCTTTTTGATTTTAAATACCGTAAATAGTTTTTGTATTTAATTTAGTAAGCTTAGAACCCCTATATGCACATACACACACATCCATATGCATTTTTTATAAACTCCCAAGATGGTTATATTACAATTAGAGGGCAAAAATAGCCAATCTTTTCACTATTATAATGTAAATATTGGTGTAAATGTTGGTTGCAGCTCACTCATCTAATATAGCATTCAGCTTTTGAATCCAAATTAATGAATGCCTCATTAAAAAATGCTGACTTTCAATCCACCAGCCAAATTAAGCCTCAGACTTCTCAAAAGATGATGAGGCAACCAGGCAAGTTGTCTTTGGTCCTTTCATGGGATTCCTCTGAAGCTGCCAGCATCATTCATCCTGGACTGTTTGTTCTTGAGGCCAGACATAGTGTTTTCTGGGTCTGCTTTCACTTTTTCTAGAAACTTCCTTTGCCCCTTCCTATATAGGATTTCCTATTTCCTGGATTCCTTGTATTCTTCTTCCTTGAGTTTTGCCCTTGTTATGATAAGGCACACTTTCCAGTACCCTCCTGAGGAAGATACATAGGAGGTCAATTTCTTAAGAGCTTACCTGTCATAAAGTGTCATTATTCCATCCTTCACTTAATTAATAGTTTTCCCAGATGTATTAATCTGTTTTTTGTTGTTATAATGAAATGCTCGAAGATGGGTACTTTATAAAGAAGTTTCTTTAGCTCACAGTTTTAGAGGCTGAAAGTCCAACATTGGGTGGCCCCATCTGTTGGGGCTTTGATTAAGGGTCCTCATGGTTGTGCCACAATTTTGCAAAGAAATGGAAAGGAAATTGGCTACATGCAGAAAGCCAAGTATATGGGGTGGCCTTGCTGTATAATAACCCACTCTCAAGAGAACTCACACCAACTAACTCCACAAGATCAGCATTCATCTCTTCTGAGAATGATGCTCCCAGAGACAAAACTACCTTACATTAGGCTCTGCCTCTTAAACATCCCACTATCTCAACAACACCACACTGAGGACCAAGCTTCCAGCACGTGAACTTTTGGAAGATACACTCAAACCGTATTCAAACCATAGCACTGGGCTTAAAATTTTATGTTGAAAATGATCTCTGCTCTGAATTGTCATTTTTGAGGAATTTCTTGCTATTCAATTAGCTGTGTTTGGTATGTGAGACATTTTCTCTTGCTTCCCAGGGTTCTACCAAATTTTCTTTCCCTCAGTCAAGAGCAATTAGTGTATAGAATTTCAAAATTAAATCTGCCACTTGACCTCTTGCTTAAATTGTTTTATTATTTTCTTTTACAAGGATAAATTTAAATGCCTCTTTATTCACAAGCTTTGTTCTTAATAAGTATAATTTGCCAATAGTTGCAAAAGCTTTTTGGCATTTAGGACCACTATCATGAAACACATTTTATTTTACTACACTGTGTGCAGTGTAGTAAAAGGGTCTGGAAAGGGCCAAGAAAAGAGAATGGATGATTGCTGGTCATCTTCCAGATTTAACCAGAAGTTAAAATGAGAGGCCTGTTTCTTACAAATGCACCTGACATGCTGCTAAATGAGAATGTGAAAAGATCTGGGAACACAATGAAGGTCAATCTACCCTCTCCATGCTTATTTATACCCGGCAGCTATTGCTACCATGAACACTTCACTACGAATGAAAAAAAAAAATGTGAAAAAATGATAAGAGGGATGGAATTCCAAGCCAACAATCATGAAATTCCAAGACAACTGGCAAATCCCATGAAGTAGGACTATCCAAAGCAATGTAGGATCATGGCCTCCCTAGATGAAAGGCATCATTAATATTATTACAAAAGGATCTATTTCCGAATATCTAAAGGAGGATAATACCCTACATTATGCATTGGATGTTTTAAATTTCTCTGAGGAAAAAGAAAACCAACACACGAAACAAGGATGAGGATTTTATAAGGGAAGAGGAGAGTCACTTGGCTAGAGGTAGAAGGGACAGATAGAGATTGAGTTTGGTTAGAAGTAAAATATGATTTCATCTTATAATGGTTTGAATAAAAATACAAGCACAATTTGGGGATTTTATGCCCTCTTGGTGTCACAAACAAATGTCCCAGTTGGAGCAGCGCTCAGAAAACATTAGATTTTCTACTTTCAAATGCAGTCTTGAGTTTGCATGGAGCATAAGTTGCTTATTAGGTTGGTAGTTTCCAAAATTGCTCAGTAATAATTATTTTGAAGAGTTAGAAATGTTGTGGACTTGGTGCTTAGCCCAGTAGGTTGATGCATGGTGCTGTTTTGAGGACACCAAGACAGATCTGTGCTCACCAAGGGCAGTGGAGCATCTATGAAAAGAGAAAACTGGACAAAAGGCTCCACTCTGGTGATTTCTATAAAAGAACAGAAATGATGTTTATTTGGATTAAGCTCAGAAATAAGCATCTGAGAAGCTGGAGAATTGTTTTAAGAGCATTTATTTACCCATTTACATGCATACCGTGCCTATTCCTATTATGTGCCAGCCCTGTACTCACTGCTGGTGAGCAAGACAAACACAGTCCTTGCCTTCATTGAGCTTAGGGAGCCATAGAAAGAAATGGGTCTTTAAGCGGAGATAATTTTTTTTCTGTGTGCATGATACTGGGGGCTGAATCCAGAGGCATTCTACCTTCTAGCTACACCCCCAGCCCGATTTTATTTCTTATTTGGAAACAGGGTCCCACTAGGTTGATGAGAGTCTTACTACTTGCTGAGGCTGTCTTCGAACCTGTGATCCTCCTGTCTCAGTCTCTCAGGTTTTCCTCAGAACCCTCAGGTTCCTGACATCTAATTGATCACACCAGTCCATTTTGCTTTTTTATTTTGAATCAGGGTCTCATTAAGTTGCAAAGGGTCTCCCTAAATTGCTGAGGCTGGCTGCGAACCTGTGATCGCCCTCAGTTTCCCAAGTACTGGGATTACAGGCATGCACCACCACACCCGGCTTCAAGGACAGATTTTTTTGACAGAGGAATAAGAGATGATTGAAGAATACATCTCATCAGATCGATCTAAAGGAAGCAAACTATTTAGCACATTGATGCCCATGAATAACAGTTATAGCGGTAATGATAATTTATTGGGTGCCAGATGCTCTGCTAGGAGGTCCACATAAATTATGTCATTTAATTCACCCAACAATCCTATAGTGTAGGCACTATTCTGTTCATTTTTTAAATGAAAAGAAAAGTGACTTATAAAACGGTAAGCATGTTTATGGTGTATAAATGAGCCAAGAATCCCTCCTAATAAGTTTGACTCTGAAATGTCAGTCTTAACTCCAGACAGTCCTGGTTCCCCCAGGGTCAGCTTAAGTGGCACTCATGTGGTCACTAGGGACCAGCCTACATAGTCACCCTTTTCGGATCCTGCTGTGGAGTGAAGGAGTTGTTGGGGTCCAGCACCCCTTTTCAGAGCATCACCTTTCACCTAGCACAGTCCTTACTCTTGGAACAACAAAAGCAATTCCTGTCTCTTGATAATGCCTTTCTGTGAAAACTCTGTTACAAAGAGTCCTAGCATCTGGACTGGGTCTATACAGACTAAAGAGGAGCTAAACGGAGAAAACTGCAACTCCAGTTTGCTTTCACACCAAGTAAACACCCTGTGTCAAAGAGATGGAAGACCTCATAAGTGGCAATGCACTGAATATCAGCTTGAAAAGCACAAAAGATGCTCAAAATAAGTAAGAGCAGAGGTGTAACAGCGTACAACTTCTGTGTGTGTGTGTGTGTGTGTGTGTGTGTGTGTGTGTGTAATTGTGTGAGGCAAGCTAGTGTCACAAATATTAAATTATTCAATTAGGCAGCATAAGATTAAGCCCATAAAATGTGTTAATGTGACACACCATTTCACAAATGGGATTTTAGGATAGCTTGCTGGGATTCTCCAACATGAAAAAAATACCCATTAGCTTTTACTGCAGCTTGTTTTAAGATTGAGGCAGGAATCAGCTAATAGTTCAGGGACGAATGGGGTGTGGGTAGGGCATAGAAGTCAATGTTCTTGAGCAGTGATTTTGCTTTTGTAATTTGCTTTGTTATTTTCCCAAATTCTCTTCAATTACTTAATCACTTGACGATAACATCTACTTAACTGAGTTCTGTTCTGGTGGATAAATTGTGCTTTAAAGAAATAATGTTTATGCAGTATATGATTTATTATATATTATTTTATATGTCATTCATTATTCATATGTTTCTTGTTATATATTGAACTTTGGAAACAACCCACATATTCAACAATTGAGAAATGAAGTAAGTAAACTGGGATATATCCACATAATAATGAAATATTATTGAACTATTAAAATGATGTTAAAAGAGTTTATAAAGCCAAGTGTTGTGGCACATCCCTGTAATCCAGTACTTGGGAGGTTGAGACAGAAAGATCTTGGGTTTGAAGTTAGCCTCACCACCTTAGCAAGACTCTCAACAACTTGGCGAGACCCTGTTTCACAATAAAAAATAAAATAAAATGAATTAAATAAAATAGGACTGGGGATGTACCTTGGAGATAGAATGCCCCTGGATTCAATCCTCAGCACCACACACACACACACACACACACACACACACAGCACACAGTTTATAATAATAAGTGTAACAATTATCATGTTAAGTAAATAAAAACGTTACAAAATTGTTTATGCAATTTAATTTTATAAAACATATATAGAAACAAATTGGGTGGTCCTCAAGTGATATGTGTATGAATGTATCACTTTGAATCTCACTACAGTGTGTAACTATAATGCACCAATAAAAGTCTTAATAAATGGGGTGGAAACATTCCAGAATGTCCACATTGTTTGTCTCTGGGTTAGGGCATGTGGGTAGTATGGGTTTTATTCTTTTTTACTCTGTTATTTCTGTCTGTGTCATTCACATTATCTGCCATAATGTTAATTTTGTAATCTCAATCCAAACTAAAAATCTTACTTCAGAGACATTTCAATTATTTGTAAGTACCAAGGGAAACTTCAATTAGAAGTTACCATTATGCTTAGATATTCAAAATAGTTTCAATATCATACAATTTTAACATTTTAACCAAAAGTGATTTGTTCAAAGTATGTAAAAAATAAGGCTAAATTATGGCCTTCTTGTGAAATTCCATTTTCCACAAGAACTGGGAGTGCTGGGGAGCACAGCCGAGAAGGTATCCTCCTTCTGTCTGCTGCTCAGGTCCTCTGCCCACAGCTGCACTTGCTCCCCAACCCCTTGTCCAGCACCCTCATTCTCAGGGGATTCTCAGCCCTAAAGGATTGTCATCCTTTGGATAAAAACTCTCTGCTAGCACTCTGCATTTTCCCCAGGAGCATTTTCTGCAATGTGATTGTATCATAGTCTTCTATGTAATTTATGTTTATCTGTATTCCTTCTGTACTTTAAGCTCCCCAAAGAAGGGCTTGCATTTGTTTTCCTTTTGTATTCCCTGCACCAAGTGCGAAGTCTAATGCATAAGTTTGGCAACTATTTGTTGCATGTGTGAATAAACGAATCCATCATATTTTAGAGATGTCAGATGTGAATTTCAAATGTGTAAAACTCCCCACGCAATCGAAAGCTTGCTAGAAGGAGAAGCCTGGGAACTGGACTGTGACGGGAGGTGGTTGTGGAGTGGAAGGGGAGGGTGGCACCTTCCTTCAAACACATTAGCATGTGTGTGCGAATGTGTGTTTTCCTCTGTTAACCACATTCTTTTGGTCAAAGCTGAGATTTAGTAGCAAGTGGAAGGCACTAGAGTAGACTACAGGAATGTGAAGCCCAGCTCGAAATTTCACACATCTGTGAATAGGCATGCTAACTGACCTGCTCTGCCTTCATTGTCTCATTTGTGTAATGGGCCTGTAGGACCTATCAGGATTGTTCTAAAGAGAAAATTAGAAAATCCACATAAAGCGTTGAGAGCAGAGTCCTGGGACATTGTAGGTGTTCAATAAATCTTAGCAGCAGTTAGAGTTATTATTAATAATTTCTTAATTTCTAAAGTTGTTACCATTTTTGAGACAAAAATTTCCTCGATGACCACTAGATGGCATTAAGGCTAATTTAAAAGACACAGTGTGGTCCTTCATTCCTATCAGTAAGAACATGCGGTGAAAAGTAATTTCATACATTTTGCTTTCAGGTGTGATTTAATAACTCGGGCTTTTGCTTTGTTTCATGTAGAAAAATCCTGGAAGAGATTATTTTTTGATTAAACTGTATTTCCATGAAGGGCTCACCATATTGCTGCTGCTTCTTTTTTGATGTTATTACTGAGCCTTCTAGATGCTTCCGCAAAATTAATAGCCATTGAGGTCACTCAACGCATGAAAAAAATGGAAAACAAGATTTCTGTTTTGTAGTTGCGGTATCATGTACGGAGGGTCAATAATGTGACCAACTCAATAGTGACCTGCAGGGGAGGCTTGATGGGTTGCCTAAGCTGGGAGCTGAGGACAGTGGGATACTGAGTGTCACTAATAATTGAATAAAGGAAGTTCCACTATTCCAGGGGGAAGGCCCACTCATTTCCTACCCTGCTCAAGAATGTTGCACTGGGAGGAAAGTGTTTACTGTTTCTTAAGATTTGGAGAGTATAATAAAGGAGCAACAAAATACAAGTATAAATATCTTTCTCAAAGATATTGGGTAGACCTATAAATTCAGTATGAGTCAATTTCTTGTTGGTTAGCAAAGCGCTAGTTTGTGAATATGATATCAAAGGTGTTGTAGAAAATCTGTATACTTAGGACATTGTTAGAATAACTTACACGCAAGTAAACTTTGATAAGCTGGTACTGTGAAGTTTTACTGAAGGGGAAAGATTAATTTTGTCATGATGGCAATGAACCTGAGCTGGGGAAATTGTCATTTGGGAATCTTATTCAGTCCTTGAGATACATTGTCAAATAGCTCAGTTCACCTTCAATTGTGGACTCCATTCTGGCAGCCAAGGTGTGTGCATGTCACCTTTGAGTCACCAAAGCAGGGAGCATAGTACCTACAACACAGCATGTGCTCAATAAATGTAGGTTGTACAATGAATGACAAAATATTCAGTTAAATTAGGTCAAATTAAAGACTCCTGTTGGAGGTCATCAAAAAGAGTGTTTGGTCAAGATGTTATAAGTCTATTTGTAACATGATACCACCCTTCTGCTCCAAATGTGTGAGAATATAAAATAAAAAAAAATAAGAAGGGATAAAAAGGCAGAGTCAAGTTAAACAGTAAGGCAAACACTGTGTGAATCAGAAAGGGAATATAAGCACAAAGCACGAGTGAGTGGGGAGCTAGAGAATGTTTTGTCTCCCATGTAGAAGCAAAGCAGTAGAACTGGCAGTTTTGCTTGTGAAGGTATCAAAGTCGATGCACGCCTGTGAAACTTGGAGGTAGCCCTGCGCTCACTGTTAACTTGTAACTCCCAAAGCTCTTCACCAGAAGAATGGTTAAGAATGCACTTTGACAAGAAGAAAAGTGAACCCACCAAGATCTACATTTCTAGCCGTTCATCTTAAAGGCTCAGGAAAGTGTTTTTGTTTTTTTTTTAAGTGAATTTAGAGAGAAATCATTACTCATGGGAATGATTCAGATAAGACAAGCTCCTAGACATTATGTATCCCCCCTTCCCGAAAGAAAAAAAAAAAAAGCCTAGAATGCAAATATAGCTAGAAAGAAGTTCCTTATGAGGCAGGTGCTCTCTTCTGTGTGGTACACCCTGGGAAACAAAATTATAACCAGAGGTTTGTTTTGTGAGCATAGAATCACAGCAAGGGGAATTAATTATATGATTGAAAGTTCTCTGAAGTTCTATAAACTTCTTCCCTAAAGAGTCAAGTAGTAAATAGTTTGGGCTTTGTGGGCCACATGGCTTTTGTGAAACCTGTTCAACTCTGATATCATAGTGCAAAAGCTGCCATAGACAACACGGAAACCACTCAATGTGTCTGCGCTTCAGGAAAACCCTACTTGCCCCAGCAGGATTTGGTTTGATTTGGTCCATGGGCTGTAGTCCACCAATCGCTGTTTTGTGGCATCTCGTCCTGCATGTCTGACATTTCCATGGTGATGGCAGATGTTGTCAATTGGAGCTTCCTCCCAATCTTGAACTGGGTCTCTCTTACCCTTAGATAAGTGGAATTGAAATCAGTCTCTGTGATTTGCCTTCTTTTTGTAAGCTTCTGTGTTGGCCAATCTTCCTATGGTCAACATTTTCTTTCCTTAGATGTGATAATCCTTCCAATGAGATCAGAGTCAAGTGCTGACAGCTATTATGCACATCTCTGTTTCAGTTTATTTAGAATTTAACCCTCCGAGGACATTATATTTCCCAATTCCATGTTGGTGCCTGGTCCTTCATTTCCCAGTACTGCAGAGATTTCTCATTACTGACCCTGTGTCCATCCCATGCTAACAGCTCATGGTGCAGATGTAGCAAAACAGTATTGCAGCATGGGAATCAGCTGGTGTTGGAGATGCTCAGTTCTCCCAGCTCACTGTGCCAGGAAAAGTACCTTACATTTTTAGCCTCTAGAGTTCTCCCTATCAGGTGAGGAAGGAGACTCTCCCCAGCTGACTACATATTTTAAGCAAACCAACATGTAAAGTTTTTTTCCCCTACAAGAAATATTTCAATTTTCATTCTGACCAGTAGCCTCGATTTGTGCATGACTTTAATTATGTACGAGAGGCCATTTCTTGTCTCAAGCAATATGGTGGTTTAATTTAGTGACTTGTGACTAAAAGTATGGTCAGGCTTACTGTGGCATTTCCACTATTTGGGATGAGGTCTGAAATGCAGATTTTCAGGGCCTAGGCCCAGCTGAGTCAGGATCTGTATTTCAATGAGGTTACTAGATGACTCATGACTATTGAGGTTTGAAAGCACTGCTCTGACATCTATTGCATATTAATGCTAATTCTTAACATTAATTAGAAAAGAGTGTCTCCTCTGGGTGGCAGAATTGGGAAAAGGCTGTAAGGGTTGAGATATTAGGTGTAATTTAATTCACATTCTCATGCCCTTGGTAGGATTTGAGGCTATATGGTAGCCCTGGTAAGCATGCTTATCCCCAAACCTGGTTGTACCCCAAGTCAATCTAATGAGACAAAGCACCGAGAAAGTGAAAATATAATTCCAGTTCTCTGCAAACTTATTTTTCAAAGATATGTGTGTGTTTATGCATACATGCACACATACACATACACACACATATATATTTTTAACAAATAAATATATTTGTTTTAAATATACACTTATTTTAAATATATATGTTTGTTTTTCAAAGAAATATATTTCTCGAGTGTGTTTATGTACTGGTTCCTTCTCCAAGCTACACTACCAGCCCCCCCCCCCTTTTGTGGTACTGGGGATTGAACTCAGGGGCATTCTATATCCGAGCTATACCCCCATCCATAATTTTTATTCTTTATTTTTAAACAGGGTCTCACTAAGTTGCGGAGGGCCTCACTAGGTAGCTGAGGCTGGCCACGAACCCGGATCCTCCAGTCTTAGCTTCCCAAATGCTGGGAATACAAACGTGGGTCACCATGCCCAGCTCAGGCCCCCTTTTATTAAAAAAATTGAAAACAGCATCTCAGTAAGTTGCTGAGGCTGGGCCCAAATTTGCAATCCTCCTGTCTCAGCCTCTCAAACACTGGCATTTTAAGTGTGTGCCACCACACCCAGCTTCAAAGATATCTTATACTTTTTTCATTGGCAGGCTATTAAATTCTTTCCCCTTCATTTCTTTTCAATAAAATATTGACAAACTGATACGAGTCTTGTTCTTTTTAGGGTCCTGCAAACTTGGGCCTTCACCTTCTAATTCTGGGTTTGATTAAACTCACATGCACAGACTCTTAGACCCTTGCCTAGCAATCCCACCAATGCATACCTTGATCAGCCTTCACTGTGCAAGCTCTTGGTGAACAAGGACTCTAGAGATACAGTCTAGCTATGTTTGGAGACAGAAGATCAAGATTTGATTCTCAGTTTGCCAGATTAAGCCTTGTGTGTCCTTGAACAAACTATTTTTCCAAAGGTAAGTTGGTTATAATATAATAACCTACTGTGACTTTAGGGTGGATCTTGAGAATTTTAACTTTAATTTCTTTTAAAGCTTCCTAAGTGACTACTGCTCAGCTAGTTTTGAGAGAAATTGTCTTTGAACCTTAGTTTCCTCAGGTGTGAAATGGGAACATTGCTGACTTCTTCAAATGGTCATTGAGAGATCACATAAAATTGTGTGTGTGAATTACCTCCTAAAGGACATAGCAGTTTAGAGGCATAGTGACTTTTTTTTTTTTATCATTGATTGTGTCACAAAGACAGGAATTTAGCAGTGTGCAGAGAAATAAAGTCAGTGTAAGTGAAAGTAGAAGCTGGGGTGATGGAACTGAAGACAGATGGAAGCCATCCCTATTTCTACAGCTGAGAGTTTTTACAATGGATGTTGTAGGAGGCCAGGACTGAATTTCTGATGAAGAATGGAGCTTTCATCCATTTGAAGTCTATACAATTATGCATCCCTCCCTTGTAATATTTCATTTGGCCTGTCTTGGATCAAGAAGTTGCAGGCAATTTGAGGTCAGGGTTTGGGTCTTCTTCTTCCCATAGGAACTCCTTTTAGATTTCTGGTTATAGAGAGAACTCTCAGCAAATGGTGATTGATGATTGGCTGATTCTTGGACTTCTTCCCATTGTGAATAGTGGATGCTTCTCAAAAGGCTTAGCATCAGAGTACGGTGAATGAAGGACATCACACTGTCACTACCTTCCGCATCATGTGTCATTACGACTTTCTTACATTGCATGGAAGAGCTCTCCAAGTTCTCTGTGGATACCAAGAGTACTTCTCATTCCTACATAAGTCATAAGGGGCTACTTAGGGTGGGGGAAGATAGGGTTGAAGTCCCTGCTGCTTTTCCTTCCTTGCAAAGCTTGTTTTCTAATAAACTCATCATGTCACTGAACAATGCCAAGTCACATTTAAGCTGTGTCTTGTCAAAAGAAGCCAGCTCGGCCAGCTTAGTGGGAAACAAGAAACTGGCAGTTGTGGAAATACAAAGTCCAGGCTTCAGCTGATGTGTTTATTTTCCAACTTGCTAATTTATTGCTGTCTAGACATAATCTTTGAAAACAGCCTGACTTTTCAGAGAAACTGCCTTTGAAAGACAATAAGGTGGGGAAAAAGATGAATCTCACAGGCTACTCACCTACTTCATTATGCCCTGTGTGGTTGGTGGAGGGATAATAAGTAGTTTACTAATTTTTCTTTTGTTTTATTCTTTTTTTGACTCAAAATATTGGCCCATATGGTGGAGAAGGAAGAACTTCATGATATTTTAGGAGTATGTCCATACTTGTTGTCTTACCAGAAAGGGGTCCTTGAATTCTGTCAGACTGGGGTTCCTAAACATGAACGGGCTCTCAGCTGATGGCAGAGGAAAGGAAAAATTGAGTCAAGAAAGAACCAGAGAACCTCCTCCTCCTCCTCTGTACTCCTCCTCCTCCGTACTCCTCCTTCTCCTCCGTACTCCTCCTCCTCCTCCGTACTGGGGATTGAACCTAGGGATTTTCTACCTCTGTGGTACACCTCCAACCCTTTTTATTTTATTTTTGAAACAAGTTACTGAAGGTCTTGCTAAGTTGCTGAGGCTGGCCTTGAACCTGCGATCCTCTTGTCTCAGACTTCCAAGTACTGGGATTATAGGTATGTACCACCTGGCTCAAAGGATCTTCTCAAGCACTGAATCTAAAGGGTCCAGCAACGAAGCTTGATCTGATCTTCAGCAAAGGGACAAACACTTGAGGAAGGCAAGACCAAAGTAGGAGAGTTGAGGGTTCAAGTCCAGAGGAAATTTAAAACAAAAGGGTGCTGTGGGAGGAAGGCTATAAGAGATTGTTAGTGAATGGGTCAGGGGAGGTTAAGGGTCTGGGCTGTCTCTAAGAAAAGTAGAGCCTACTGCCAAGTAGAACCCATTCAAAGAGTACTTTCAAAATCAACTTCAGGCCCCAAGGAACCTAGCATATTAATGTCTTATACAACCCCTAGATTCTCCCTATACTATCTAGAAGAGCAAAAGGGTACAGATGATTAACTAAAACAAAAGAATCATATTTTCCACTGGTTGATATATTCAGAGTCCAAGGAATAGTGTTAACTGTGCGTGTGTGTGCGCATGTGCATGCATATGTTTACCTTCCCGTGACGTTGCCATAAACTTTTACACATCTGCAATTTCTACATGTCAGGAAGTCCTTTCTCTTATGGGTTCTAATCTTTTGCCTCTATCTGTTGTTTAAATCTTCTTTTTATATTTCTCTGAACTTGGAGGTGGCCCTATGGTTTTTAAGGTCATGGCAATCCCTGCTTCCATCCTGGAAGGCTGATGCTGTATGTTTAAGAAGTAGTTGTTAGTTATTCAGTCTTCAGAGAGGAACGGCTACACAATAAACACACCTTACTCTTGGTAGGTTCTTATTCATTAACTCTGATGAATTTTGCACTATTTCATTAGCCCTCTCTTTACTCTTTCTTATTAGAGACTCCTCCTCTCCAGAATGACAAAGGAAGAAATGAAATGGTGAAAGGAAAGGAAAACACTTTTCTGTATCTTATTTTTTGGTATTGGGGATTGAATCTGGGGCATTCTACTTGGGAGCTACATCTGCAGCCCCCCCTTTTATTTTGAAATAGAGTCTTATAGAATTGCTGTGGCTGTCCTTGAACCTGAGATCCTTCTGTCTCAGCCGCTCAAGTACTGGGATTACAGGCATGCACCATCATGACCAGCTTTCTGCATCTTTATGTTGCTTCAAGTGAACTGGCCTTCCACAGAGAAAGAATTATCCCCTGATTCTTACTACAAGAGATTGAAAAAATAGTATTTACCCCAAATTCGGAGCATCTCACAGGTTGAGGCTTCTGTATTTTAGCCACTCAGCTCTTTTATTGGATTATTTAAAACTACTACAGTAAAATTTATATCTTCTTAAATAATTTAAAGGAAAGTCTAATGAATTTTTTCTGGCATTCAGATTTATGGAACTTGCCCTTTAAGAGGAACTCAGAGATAAGTTGAAACAAACTCCACACTGATGTCAAGGTGAAATAAAGCTTTGGTTTAGGAGGAATTATTCATAGGCTTCATAATTGACAATCTTGTGCAAGATAATTGGAACATCATTTTAGAAACTTGTTGTGACTTGATTGAATTTAAGTTTGGTCTCAGCATTCAGGCTAAATGCTGAATGTATAATGCAGTCTACAAGGCTAAAGAAATTTTGCCTAAAAATTTGAAAGTACAAACTATGGTCACTGGATGTGCTAGTAGGCACTGACAAAAGGGATAACCCCGAACAAATGGTTCTTACATATGTTAGCTTGTGAATTTTGAAAAAAGTCTCCTTAAAAAAGAAAAATATGAACTAAATAAGGAAATTTCCATGAGAATATTTGGAGTGTAGATTAATGCTAGCAAATTTTCAGAGAGACCATTGCCTATTCCCTTCCATCTGTACCCCTGGCAGACATTGCTAATTGATCACTGCAGTTAGTTTTGTGATCATCAATACAATTTTCCAAATAGCTAGTGAGAATTGAGAATTATACCATTTGATATCTGTGATGTAATCTACTTGCTTTCTTTCTTTTAATGTAAGTTGCTCCAAAAGTAAATTGGGCAAAGAAAGATACTTTGGTATCTTTGGTTAGAAAGAAGCATTCTAAAATGTCAGAGAAGGAGAAAGTACAAAGAAAATCTTACTCCAAATTGGACATGACTCTTTTGAATGGCTGATTGAATATTATTTATGCTCGATTCAGGTAGAACACCACCTGTAGTCATTAAATTGTGACCAGGTAAACTGAGAAACAAAGTTGTTAATCCCTCCACAACTCTAGAGAGAACCACAAATAAACAGTCCAATGTTGGGGTTAGAAACCTCCTTGTAGGGCTTATTCATTAAAAGATAGTAAAATCAACCTCATTATCATGAATAATTACCACCTTCCTGGTTTCTGGAAGAAGACTGGAGAGAGGGAAAACATCGTCACTGTCCTCTAGAATCTGGAGCAATCCTTCCTTCTCCTTCCCATAAGAGAAGAGATGTGATGCCAAGAGAGTCTCTTGTGAAAATAGTAGGCATTTTCAAGAAGGGAAGACTGGATTATTTTTGTCTCTAATTTTGACAAATTTCTCTTATGCTTCTGCTTGTCTAATCAAGGGAAAGAACTGGAGAGAGAAGGTGGGTAAGAGACAGGAAAACAGTGGAAATCCTCCAGGTCACATTTGTCACACCAAGTAAACATGGGTCTTCTGAGGGTGGGGGTGGACATGACAGACAGTAGCTTGGTCCAGTTGTCTTATCTCCATCCAGGAGGTATACCTACTGGGTGCAAAGACCTCAATGGTGAAGGCTGCGGCATTGAATGCTAGTGGAAAATGCTGGAGGAATGACAAAAGAGGTTGAGCCAGAGTCAAATCTTTCATGTGAAGAAATTCTGCAGTAGGGAGGCTTACTGGGACCCTCAAGACACCTCTCATATAAACTACATGAACGGTTAATCATTAGGATGCTGCTATAATTGGGATCTAAAGTGTCTCTCAAAAGACCATGTGTTGAAGGTCTGTTCCTGAAGTGGTTCTATTGAGAGGTTGTGGAACCTTTAAAAGGTGGGACTTAGTGAGAGGTCTAAAGTCACTTCCTCTTTTTCTCTTTCACTTCCTGGTCATAGGTGAGTGGCTTTGTGGCACCATGTGCTTCTGTCATTTTGTGCTGTCTCACCACAGGTCCAAATGCAATGGGGCCAACGATCATAGACTGAAACCTCCAAATCTGTGAACCAAAACAAACCTCTCCTTATATATTAATTTATCTCATGTATTTGATACAGTGACAGAAAGCTGACTAATACAGGTGCCTATTACCCAGGAGGCACTGAAGGTCAGAGAGTGCTGGCATAAGAAGAAAAACAATCAATAAAAGGAGAAGTGAAAACTTCCTCAGATAGTAAGGAGACATTTGCCTTTTTTTTCACGATAGCCAGCCTCCAGGAATATCCACAATAGTCCTTAGCTCCTAGTATGCATTGTCTTGTGAAGCTACTTCCCACATTGAAACAGGGCTGATCTATGTGACAGTAGAATACTTGTATGAGACCTGCTAGACAATGTCATAAGAAGCATTATAGCTTCCACCCTTGTTTCTTGGATTGTTCACTCTGGGGGAGGTGGACACTCTGCTGTGAAGACACTCATCACTATGGGGGAGGCCCACGTAAAGAGAAACTGAAACTGGCAGGGGGTCTCAGAGAAACTGCCAGTTTCAGTTTCTCTTTACTATCACTAACATGATAGTCATGTGAGTGAGCTACCTGGAAAGCAGATTCTTCAGCCCTGGTTTAGCCTTCAGATGACTGCGGCTCTGTAACCTTACCATGATGCTAAGTCCAGAAACACTTGACTGAACTGCTTCTAAATTCCTATCCCACAACAACTAGGAAAGATAATATATATTTATTATTGCTTTAAATCACTTTTTTGGGGGTAATTTATCTTTCAGGCATCTCTTGGAGGCAGAGCCTAGAGGACAGAGAAGGGGAAGATACACAAAAGGTGAGGCAATTTGAGCTATGCAATCTATAACTAACCTGCAAAGGGCACAAAGAATTTTAAATGGGACATAATATTAAACTGGACTAGAGACTTATGAAATATTCCTGAAATGATATTACTGGATAAGAAATGGGAACTTAACATAATTGGGCAATTGTTTGGGGAAAAGTTCAATCTTGCTGTGTACATACTTCAAGGAGATGAAATTCTTCAGCAAATGACATATACATTAGTTAATATTTTTTTAAGGTATGATTAAACGAGGCCATTAGCTCTGTCCTCTGTGATCCCATGATTTAGTCAACCATGGCGGTTGCCAGACAAGCCCAAGAACCTTGAGCCCCATAACTAACCTTACAAAGTAAAGAACAACAGTATACTGATTCTGCAAGCTCAACACTTATGAGGTAACAAATGTTCAAGGAATTATTTATAAGAAGAGCTTTCCTTTCCGCACCTGTCACATGTGAGATCTATAGGACCATGGAAAGCGAATGCCATTTTGCAGAAATTCTTCTGAGTTGTGAAGGTATTCTCGCATTGTTTTGATCATTCTAACCAATGTGAGGGATGGTGATAGTGTGAATATCTGCCTAATGCTCTGGGTAGCTAACTTAGTCTTCATGTAATTCACTCTAGCCATTGCTATCAGAGACAAGGATGATATGGATATGCATAAGCTGAATATTACCTGTTGGGTTCTCTGCGGTTTCAACACCTTCAGGAGGAAGAATGTGGAATAGCTGGCCTTTTAAGATCAACTTAGAGAGATTACCTGAGACAAGTTTGGTGACAGCAGCAGCCTGCAATAAAGATTTCAATTCATGTTGAGTTATGAGAAAGTCAGGGTCATTCAATTTTTTTTGTAAACAACATAAAAATCTCATTGCTTTCTTGCAGACTGTCACTGTGCTTCAGTACCTCCTGAAACAAATGACCATGGGGATTTCCCACATGGTGATGCAAAGAGATTTCCCCTGGCATGCACCATGCTCAATAACTGTGCACCGTGGATGTGTCAGTGTCACAGAGGCTTGTGGGTCACAGAGCTCTGCAGAACAGATGGTATCTCCAGGGCAGGAAGAGTCCTGGGCATCAATAACGATCACACTCTTGGCCCAGAATAGAGGCAAGTCTATGTACCCTTTTCTGGGCCTTGCTACTCCAAGAACAGCCAGCAACTATTGGTAAGGAGCTCGCATATATGCTGGCTGATTGTGTTTTTGAAAAATAAAACTTAACCATGATGTTACAATTTCTCTAATTTTACCTATAAAGAATTTACCTATAAAGAAGCTGAGTTTCAGAGGTAGTAGTTGACTTGCTCAAGTTCACACAGCTGGTGAGACGCAAGAGCCTGTGCTAAATCTAGGCCTTTTGATTAATCCAACATTTTAGCTGCTTTTCTTTCCTTAGGTTATATTTGTATCATTCATTGACCTGAGCATACCAATGGTTAAGGAGGAGATACTTCTAAATGCTGGTATATGATTCAAATGACTTTTTTTTTTTGTACAGGAGGTTAAACATAGAAGCATTCTACCTTTGAACTATACTTCCAACTATTTTTATTTTTTTTATTTCTAGACAGGGTTTTGGTAAGTTGCTGAGGCTGGCTTCAAACCTGCGATCCTCCTGTCTCAGCCTCCCAAGTACTGGACATGCACCAACACACCCAGCTTGACTCATATGATTTCAAATATTGTTTTTCATTCTTCCTTTCTTCTTTATCTATCCTTTCTTCCTCCCTTCCTTCCTTCCTTCCTTCCTTCCTTCCTTCCTTCCTTCCTTCCTTTCTTCCTTCCTTCCTTCTTTCCTCCTTCCTTCCTCTTTTTATTTGAGCAAAGAGGGGCCGTTAGTTCCTCTTGGGAGTCAAGGCTAAATATCTTTATCTGGAGTCCTAAAGGATCTTTGTGCCATTTCTTTCTGAGTGGTGTGAAGAAAGATGATTTCTTTTTGTCTTTGAGGTTACGTTCTTCTGTAAATTTCCTGGATTTTTTTTCTTCTCTCTCTCCTTCAACCTCTCGTCTCTCTCTACCTATGTTTTACTTTCCTCTACTAATCTAAGGCATAGTGAGAGATCTGCGTTTCAGAATGGAGCCATATAGTTTCCAGTTAGATCAACTTGGCAAACAGTCATAACTATGGAAATATTAGGGAAAAGTATCTTTTGGTGCTTGAGTGTCTACCATTTATTATTTCATTGGTATTAGCTATAGTCTTTCTTTTTCTTTTTTGTTTTTTCTATTTTCTCCTTAAGCTAGATACTCATTTAAGGTAATAAAAGTGACAATAAGGAAATGAAAAATTCTAGATATTCTTATGATATCACCTAATTCTGACCAGCAAGATAAAAGGGAAGTCTTCTAGGGAAATCGTGGAGAATTTTTTTTCACTTAAAAAAAAGAAAAAAACAGCAAAAGATATGGTGCATCTTTTCCTCTGGATGTTGCCATATATACTCATCATGTTTGAAAATGTGGCATTTTACTCCAAATGAAGCCATCCTTAACTATGACAGAGTCAAAAGATAGAAAGAACCCAGGTCCTTGATGATGTGATTAAGCTGATGGGTCCATTGTCCCTGGAAACTGCCCTATTTTTACTCTGTTATGCAAGATTGTGAATTTCCTGTTCTTTAAGTCAGTTTGGTTCCATGTTTTTATTAGTTGTGAACAAAAACATCGTGAACCAGCAGAGAAGGTTTAAGCTTCATTTATACCATCAGCAAGGCTTGGTTTTTACTATGACACATGAAGGCTATGAAGCCCCCTTTTTGTTCATTTTTAATGTTTTGCAGAAATAGAAAGATATTCATTGTTTTTATTCTTTATTTTTGTTGGAGTACTGGGGATTTAATTCAGAGGCACTCTATCTCTGAGCTACGCCCCCAATCTTATTTTTATTCTTTATTTTGAAACAGGGTCTTACTAAGTTGTAGAGGGCCTAAGTAGCGGAGGATGGTCATGAATCTGTGATCCTCCTGTCTCAGCCTCCCAAGTACTGGGATTACAAGCATGCACCACCATGCTTGACTTAGAAAGGTATTAAAAAATAAATGAAAAAGAAACAGGAAGATTCCATTGAAACATATATCTATGGAAATATATATGGATGGGTACATAAGGAAGGGGATGTTTAGCTATTGACAGTTATTAGTAGCTATTGCTACTAATAAAAATCATAAAACCTCAGTGGTATTTAATAATAAGCATTTACTTTATCCACATGTCTGTGGGAAACTCCAAGAGATGGTTAGAGTCCAGGAACACTCCATATGTCCCATCCTTCTTGGACAGGTAATAGTTTTTGTCATGGGTTGATGCAAGAATGTAAGAGGAAACACAAAGGTCCCTGTCAGCCTAGGCATTGCATAGTCACATGGTCACCTCCATCCTTATCCATGTGGCTGACACAGGTCCTGAGGCTTAGTTCAAAGTCAAAGGGTGGAGATTATATCTGCTTCTAAGGAAGAACTGCAAAGCTATATAACACCAGGGTACAGTATTGGGAAGATAACTCAACCTACCACACTCTCAAACCATGTATTTTGGTTTGATTGGAATTTCCCATTATTTAGAGATGTTGATTATATAATGCCATTTTTTTGAGAAAGAAAGATTTCTCTGGATGCCATGGCCATGTAGAGGATGGTCTGAAGGGTGAGAGATTAGAGACAAGGAGATCAGGGAGAAGTCAGTGGAATTAGAGCTAAGAAATCCCTGAACTGAGGTGGTTAGGTAAAGGGAACAGAAAAGGGTTGAGCATCCTGAAAAAGGTTTAGGGGATACTACATGCCTGGTTGGTTGGGGAGTGTGGTTGCTAAGAAAGGAAGAGGCTTACCAAAATGCCTAGATTTCTGGCTTTGGTGCTTAAAATGATAGCAAGGATCAGAGAAGAGGAGAAGTTTTGAGGATCTGTGGAACATTCAGGAAAGACATCTCATGTAGCATTTGGACTTTTGGGTCTGAAGCTCAAAACAAGTCTAAGCTCAAAACAAAAATTTGTGCATCATCGACCTGGAGTAGTGTCCTAAGAGTAGGATTCTATGAATAGCATCTAGGAGGCTTATGATAGGAAAAAGAAGCCAGAAACACATTGAATTTTAAGAAAGAAAGAGCAAGTAAAACCCACAAATAAGACCATTAAAATGTGAAGTGGAAAAAAATAGCACAGTTGAAATGCCAAGATGAAACTAATTGCCATAATTAGAGCACTCTTTTCCTCCAATCCAAAGTTCTTTTCCAGGGCAATGCTGTGTCCTGCCCAGCCCTATATCCATCTTGTGATGGCAGCACTTGAGTAAAGAGTGCAGGTATAAAGCCCTCCTAGTCTTTGTGGGCAAAGAATAACTCCACAGAGATATCTTGATTCATTTTTGTTTTTCAAATGAAAATAGGACTTGCTGGTTCATGAAGCCTTACCCAATTAAGCAAAAGATTTTAAGTATTTTGTCTTGAACCATTAGGGTAAGTGCATATTCAATTCAATTATTTGGGATCTTTGTATGCATGCATTAATTTTTGTTTGTTTTTTATTTGTTTTTGTTTTTGTGATAACTAGGGATGGAACCCAGGGATATTCTACCTACCTCTGAGTTATACCTCAGTCCTGTTTTATTTTTTATTTTGAAACAGGGTCTCACTAAGTAGCTGAGGATCCTGCTAAGTTGCTTGGGCTGTTCTTGAACCTGCAATCCTTCTGTTTCAGCCTCCCAAGTATTGGGATTACAGTCATACTCCACCATACCTGCCTCCACCCATTAATTTAATGAAACAACAACCAAATTACTTTTGTCTCCTTTTCAGACAGTATTTATAAGACATAAGGAATAGATGAATTAGGATTAAGACATGCCATTGGGGAAAACAATGCTTATTATATAACTTTTAAAAGGGGCTTTGTATCATCAGAAGGCTTGCTTTTCTTACAGCCATTGGAATCACACTTGGGAGGCCTGGTTCATATCTCTGAGTGGTGCTTGAGTTGAACCAACCAGTTACTAATAAGAGGTCTTATTGAAGAGGCAATGAAACTGTTCATCATCACAAAAACACTTTTTGCCAGAGCCCTTATATGAAAACGCTTGGTTGGGCTTGGCATGGTGCTCTGTGTTTTAGTTTCCTACCCAGTCAGGGAAGTGGGAAATAGAGACAAGATTTTGAAATGACTGAGACATTATGGTTTATTTTCTAATTAATTTAGGCCTAGTATCTACTCGAACCCATCAAGTGCTCTTAGCTGCTTGCTTTCCTGGTCAAATGCCAGCCTGTCCTTGCCCCTCTCGTAACATAAAATTACAAAAGAATGCAAACTACTAAGTGCAACTCACCAGGGCAGTCATACCAGTACAAACATGGCTTTCATTTGATATCTCCAAATCTTTAAGACCATTTCTCTGGGTCTCAGTCATACTTGAGATTGAGTCCTGTCTTCACTACGTTCCTTGTGAGCTTGGGTAAACTCCTAAAGGACTCCGTTTTCTTATGTGTAAAATGGAGAAAATAATGTATATGATAGCAACATTAAGGATGGTGAGAGGACTGAATCAGTTAATGACCTAAAATCCCTGGCAGACAGTCAGTGTTCAGTGGATGCAAGACATTATTTATCAAGTGAGGAAGTTGGAGTATTCTATGGGTCTCAAATCACATGTGCATATAATCTGGGGAAGCAATTAAAAAGGTAGTTTTGTGAGATAATTATGCCAAGGATTCTGATACAGTAGATCTGAAATTGTTACAGAAGAATCTGCATTTTTAGCCTATTTCCCAGGTTCCTGTGCAGGTGTTTGCAAGGACACTGTGGGAGCTATGGGAGCAAATGTATGATCTCCCAGGTTACTCTAGGTACTTTAAAGCTCTTCAGACTCCAATCTAAGGCAGAGAAAAGAAAAAATTCACATGTAATTAAAGATTAGTCCCAGGCAATATTCTGAGGGCAAAAGATTGTGGTTTGATGGAGAAGTGAAATTGGGAAGTTAGGATCTTGTCACAGGCGGGGGATGGCAGGCACACTGACTCAGAGGTTGGAAGGAGAATAAAGTGTGGTCAGGAAGGATATCTGCATGAGTGAAGAAGAGGCCACATGCCTGTAATTTCGGTGCTTTGGAGGCTAAGACAGGAGGATTGCAGTTTCGAGATCAGCCTCAGCAACCTAGTGAGACTCTCAGCATCCTAGAGAAAACCCTGTTTCAAAACAAAAAATAAAAAAGGCTGGGGGTGTAGCTCAAAGGTTGAATGCCCCTGAATTCAGTCTCCAATCTCTCCCATCCCCTCACAAAAATGAAGAAGAGAGTAGGAGTTGAAGGATAGGAAGCAGGAAGACTTAGCTAAGGATGCTGACTATGTATGATGAGGGCCCCCCAAAGATAGTGCCTGGGAAGATGATAATAGTGTGACTTTATGCATGGTGGTACAGAGGCTGCCATGCTCATTAGGGGGGAGCTGGAGAGCTTCAGGCCTGGGCTCATTAGGACTTGCATTGAGGTGACAGTCATCAGGACAGAAAATCGGCAACAACACCGCTAGGAAGTTTGAGTTTCTTTTCACTGCATTTTAAAAAGTGTTGGAATCCAGCTCTGGGGAATTGCACAGGGCCAAAGTAGCTGTAAACAAAGACATTTCACCACCAGATAGTGTGTAGGGACTTTACCTTATAGTAACAAAGCATTAAGTGTGCAAATACTGGTGACGACTGTCAGAAGATTGTGTAAGTATTTAAGCACACTCCTTTCACCTCTCCAGTGGTGATGGAAGGTACCCTGGACTCCAGCTGTGAGACCTTGGATTTGCTTTTCTACTCCCAGGCTTCATTGTCATCTTCAGAATCTTTGCCCAACACAACTGGCGGAGAAGGGAGAAGGTCATTTGACTGGCTGCGGAGAGATCTGCTTGTGTGTACCTTTTGCCCCAGCTTGCTGTAACGGCTGCTGGGATAATGATGCTGAAGCCCAGTGCCTTCAGCATGTTCTCCCTGGAGTGATGACTGGCACCAAGCTGGGTGTGGAGAGCAGAGGAGCTATGAGATGCAGGGGGCCTAGTCATCTCTTTGCCTCTGGGATTTATTCTTAGGTGTGATGTGAAAGAGGTTGGGAGAAATCCATATGGGCAAATGGATCTTTAAAAAGAAGATGGATACTCAATTTTGTTTGCTATGGCAGCAGTTCTTTTACTGACTCTGGGAACAAGCTGTCCTTGAAAAATAGCAGGAATATATTGATATTAATTTCATACGCCAATGCAATATTACAACACTGTAATTTCTCCTAAACGGTTTACTTCTTTGGTTCCATCATGGTCAAAATGTTTAGAGAACATTATTCTACCTGTGACTCATATTTTCCAAATTTTAACTTCATTTTCCTTTAATCTGGTCAGGGACCTCTTCAAACCAGCTTAATTGCTATTTTGCAGCAAAACTCTGCATAATGCCACCCCTGTACTTTAATCTTCTCTTCCTTTCAATTCATTGGTGAATTGCTAAACATATTCACTTTCCAGTTTGATTTTTTTGCTTTCTGCTTTCCTTATTCTTGTTTTGCAGGGAGGGAATCTTGAAGGAAACACTTCAGAGGCAGAGTAGAATAGGTGAAATAGAATATAATTTTTAAACTTGGCTTTGTAGAACAGAGACACATAGATCTTCTTTTTTCTTCTTTTTTTATGGTACTAGGGATTGAATCCAGGGGCATTCTACCTCTGAGCTACCTTCAGCCCTTCATTATTATTATTTTTGTTTATTTTGAAACAGGGTCTCGCTAAGTTGCTGAGAGCCTTGCTAAGTTGCTGAGGCTGTCTTCAAATCTGTGACCTTCCTGTCTCTGCTTCCCTAGGACTGGGATTACAGGCATACATCACCACTCTTGGCCCATGAGTCTTCTTTTATTGTTATTTTTACCTTTGAAATTTAAAGGATGATTCCAAATTATATAACTTACAAATGTAAAGCTATAGATCTCCATAGAAAAAACTCAGGAAACATTAGCCATATGCAAAACAATATGATAAACATTGTGTATGCCTTCTGTGACTGACGCTTTCAAAAAGTTTGTGAGACAGCCATTGTCTACACTTAATAGAAAAAGAGGCTCAGAAAAGTTAATACCTTATCTAAAATAAGTAGCAAAGCAATATTTCAAGGACTTTAATGAGCTTTAAGATATTATATATTGTTGATGTTGTATATCTTTTTTTCACAGAATTCAGGAACTAGAAGAGATCAAAAGATATAGTATATTCTTTTATGTGAGTGTAAATTAGGTCATGGTGACTGGACAAAAATGCTGAGGCCCCAGTGCTTCCAGGAAAGCCTTGCTAAGTTGCAATGTATAAACTGAAGGTATTGATCTCAGATATAGAGATATGGGATATGTTGGGAAATGTCTCAGCCTATTCAGGCTGCTATAACAAAATGCCCTAGACTGGGTAACTTATTAACAACAAAAACTTATTGCTCATGTTCCTGGTGAGTAGGAAGTCTAAGATCAGTGTGCAAGCAGATTCAGTGTCTGGTGAGGGCTCCTTCACTGCTTCAGAAATGGTACTTGCTGGCTCTGATGGTGGAAGGAGAATGTGCAGTATCCTCCTATATAGAAAAGACTTTACTTGAGCCTCTTTTATAATGCTGCTAGTCCTATTCATGGGGGAGTAGTCCTCATGACTTAATCACATCTCAAAGGGCACCCCTTAATACTATCACTTTGAGTGATAGTACTGTTGATGTTCCTCTGAAATTTTAAATCATGAATTTCAGAGGGACATCAACATTCACATCATAGCAGGAAAGTTATGAAATTTCTGCGTAGACCTGGATAGAAGTGGCATCACAGTATCCTGGAAGAAAGATGAACCTCAACACGAGAGTGATGCCAAAGAACTTTGATTAATGAAACATTTGGTCATCTTAGGACAAATAGGGGTCTTGACAATTCCTCTTGGGAAATGACATTGGTGAAGAAGACAGCAAAAAGCTTTTAGGGCCTCGGGGAGGGGGGTCGGTTCACAAGGAAAAGAGGCTGGTTTACCTGGGTTACAGTGAAATGTCAGAACCATGGTATGGGGATTTCCAAGATGAAACAGTCTAGTTCCACTGAGTACAGCACAGTAATCATCAATTCAAGATGGAGTATTCTCTGAAGTTTTTTTAGGTAGATGGTACCTATTCAGCTGGTCCATCCAGAGGCTGTGAATTCAAGGTCAACGTTCTGGCCCAAAGAAGACGGGGTGCTTGTCAGGGCAATGAGTTGGAACCTGAGTGCAGGGATCAAGATGAGAGTCACACCTGTGCCAATGGCAGACACTTAGGGTTGAGGGTGGTTTTAAGCTCATCAATATGGGAAGGAGGAACACAGGTGATGGCTATTCATTACTGGGGCTCTACTTGTCAGATTGGCAAAAGGAGACTTGGGTCTTAGTTTTTATCAGTTGATCTTGCATCTTAGGGAAATTCATATTATAAGTTGTGCCTATACTATCTGCATTTGAGAGTAGATTGGTCAGAAGCTGGGGCAAAGTATGATTTGAGGATAATCTATCATTGAGCAGAGGGGGAGGAGAAGGAGGGAGCAGCACAAAGAAATAGAAAATTCTGAGATCTGTGAAGGACATCATGACCCTAGATAGATGGCCCTTAGCCCTGCAAAATATGCCAATTTATCCCTAAGGAGTACCTGGTGGATGCATGGGGAATATGAAGAATTAATTATAGAGCTGCCCCACTTTTTCTGCTGTACCTTATTGTGTCTTTTGTTTTTCTGTTTTCAATCCCATTCCATTTCTAATTTTGCTTCTCTCTTCCCAGAACTATTTTGGGCTTTTGAACTTTGGTTTATGATATTGTCTCTTTCCCCTTGAATGATATCTTCATTAACTGACCCTATTTAATGTGGGATCTAAACTCCCATATACATTTACTGCTTTCTCACATAGACTCAAGAGGTAGGACCCAATTCTGCAATTGGACTTGAGAAAGATAGGAGTTATTGATAATTGTACTTTTGAATAATTCTATTGTCATTGGACCATTCTGTTATGGCACATCCAAAATATAATTGACAGAGCAAAATTTCTAGAAGATGTCCCATGGGCCACTAATTCCATGAGATGTTCTGTGAAATGGGTTACATTTGAGAAGGAGCATATGCTATCTTTTGGTCTTGGAGATGTACCATGAATATCCGTATACTAAGGGCTCAAGAAGTACTGTGATCAATGAAACTCTTAAAAAACAAAAATATTTGCCAAAGTTACATGGCCTAATACCTGTAACACTTCTGCAAAATAGTGTTCCACAGAACAAATTTGGGGGAAATGCTGTTACAGAGCATAACTTGGGTTAGGGTTTTGTTAAAATTTTTAGTCCAAGTGAGATTTACTGATGGTCATCAGGTCTATCTTAAAATAAGATATACTTTTTAAATAATCATTTTCTCTTCATCTTGCATTCCCATGACTCAGAACACCCCTTTTGCATTTGTGTGGGAGATTTTTAAAATTCCATCTGTGATTATCTCATATTGGGAAGAGAATAAATGAAAAGAGGTATCAATATATGGTGATTTTCCTTCAGAATTAAAAAATGATTTCATCTTGAGAAATAAGGAGTAAAGCATGTACTGAATATATCTTAATTAGAAATGCCCAACAAAGTAGAAATAACTCTGTACTGGTTAGCATGACCTGTTCATAGCAATGTTGATTCTTAGAATTAGTGAATTTCACATGAAGGAAGATACAACTGTTTGACTAGTAATAAATAGACCTCTACCTTCATCAGCTGGTGATTAAAAGCCAATGAAAAGTAGGCACTGACCCCTAAATTGTAGTCTGAGAGAAGAAAGATTCTTGGAAAACCTGATGGGCACATTATTATGTGAGGGATGAGAGGAGTACTATAAAATTTCTGGGTCATATTCTAAAGTCTGGGTTATTGATTGTGATGGAATGCAGTCACCTCTTAGTATGCTTTGGATATTAAACCAAACTCTACATGCAAAACGAAAGGGGGTGCAGTGGAACACAGGAGAAACCAAATTTTACAGTACTGCTGATTTTGCTGCCTACTGCACTCAGTGAGTGTATGCCTACGAGGAAGAATGCATGACAGCATGAATTGGCTTTTCCTTCTTTCCCCAAGTGCCTCATAGTATGAGCATGCCACTGTATGGAGGTGATTCTAGTGATCAGTGACTTGTATTGCTCATGCAGGAAGGCCCCCAACACAAATCAGCCTCTTCAACTAGATGGCAACTGCAGAGGCAGCGATTTGATTTTTGGATTCACTGAGAGGTTGTATATCAACAAGGGAGTGCCTTTCCAAGGGAGTTTCAAGGATCATTTGGCTGTATGTAATTTTTGCCCTGTGCACAACCTCTATAAGAGAGGAGACACTGCTGAACTCAGGTATTTTGCTTTTTTGATGCCCCAAGTGCCCATCACTTGAGACTCCCCTTCTCAAACGAGTTTCAGGAATTCATTTATCAGTAGCAGCCACATCTATTCTAAGGAGGAGAATGCATGGTGACATAGGTACCCTTTCCTGGAACTGTGTGGGGCTATGATTAGAGTGGGAGGTTTGTACCAGTTTCTTCTTTGTATATTACGTACAACCAACAAGGATATTATCACTTAGAAACTGCTTGATCCAGCTGCATGGCTTGAATTGGAAGGACTTGTGATAAACGTCATCCTTCCAGTTAATTTAAGTATCACTACAAGAGTGGCAGAATAAGTTCATTTTTGTGTAGAACTCTTTATGGAAACTGAAGTAAGATTTTAATTCCATTAATAAAAACATTGATGCTAATATACAAATGGGTACCAGTTCATCATGGTGGTACTTACAAGTTTTGAACTTTATGATGGTGAGAATGTGATATGTGTTCAGTAGAAAATGTACTTCGAAGCCAGGTGTGGTAGTGTCCTCCTGTAATCCCAGTATTTGATGCTGAGACAGGAAGATCACATGCTTAAGGCCAGCCTCAGCAGTTCAGTGAGACACTATTAAAAAAAAAATAAAAAAGAACTGGGGGTGTATCTCAGAGGTAGAATGCCGCTGACTTCCATTTCCAATTTTTAACAAATGTACTTTGAATTTTGGTTTTTTCCTGGGATAGCAACATGTGCTGTTACACTCTTGTGTTACTGGGCCGTGGCAACAAGCTGCAGTTTCTGATCAGCCATGTGATCATGAGTACAAACAACCAATACTCTGCAGTGCTCCTGTTGTTTAACTGTGAGAGTTGGTAGTTTAGGTATATTAAACATCTTTCTGATTTATAATATTTTCCATTTTCAATGGCTTTAGTCAGCATGTAACACCACCATCAGTTGAGAAGCATCTGTATTTGCCTAGAACTTTGAAAATGTTAAATTGATTCATAGCTGTCACCTTATTGTAATTCACCCTGATGGTATCTGCTTATAATAGGAAAACAGATCACAGCAACTCTAAAATAGACAGCTATCTATGTCTACATGCAATCACCGGCCATGAACACAGATTGTGGTATCATTGTATACAATATGCAGTCATGTATTTTGATTATTAAGTAGTTGATAGTATAAAGTTTCTCTGCACAGATGCACAAGGAGCAGTGGTTATTTCTGGGGAGAAGATCTAGGAAGATCTAGGGAGATATCTGAATTATTTTATCATACACATGTACTCCTGGTTAAAAAATAAAAACTATGAGTGAAGACAATTATTCTATGGTGCTAAACTACCAGAATAAAATGGAGAAGTTCCAAAAGCCAATATGCCAAACAATCAGATGGTTCCTAGAGAAACTGACATATCATACCATACTGTTGATGCCATGAGGAGGATCAACTGGGCCAGAGGCATGAGCTGTCAAGAAGCCCACAAGCATAAGGTCCTGTGAGCCCCTTCTGGTCTCCACCAAACAGAAGATCTGAGGGGCACCAAGAAAGAAACTCCTTTTTTTTCTTCTGGCTTTTGTCTTTGTGCTGGAAATAGAAAGTCGTGAAATGCACATTTAGTTCCATGCCCAGAACTATCATGAAAGACTTGGATTTCATTCCTCCCCCTTATTTCCTTGCCCTTCTTGTGGAAGAGTTAGTGAGCAGCGTAAGAGCTCTGTGTAGCAGGGGAGGGGACACAAGCAGAGTGGCAGGAGGTACAGGGGCACCTTGAGCTGATAGAGCTGCAGGGCTCCTTCCTGGAGGGCAGGAATCCTCTCTGCCAGTTTGCTTTTATTCAGTACTGCTGGCAGAGGAGAGCCTTGCTCACTTTTCATTTTGATAGATTTTTCTTTCTGCCATCTCCGCATGTCTCTCTTCACTGAACATCTATGATATTATCTCTATTATTTCTTTAGAGACAATTTCCCCTCAAGCCTCCAGGCAGAAATACAGGCAACTGCAATTCTGACTCTAGCCTTTGGGTAATTCATCGAACCTGTCTTCAGCTTCCAACCTTGGTTTTCACGTATTCTCTTCTCTTCAAACACCTACTGAGGGCTTTGGGACCATGTGGAGAGGCAGAGTGTGAAAGATGTTGATCTATGCTGTGGACTGAATGGTGCCCTGTTCCTCCCAATTACCTATGTTGAACCCTGACCTGCAATGTGATCTCCATAATGTCACTGGGAGGAAGTCAAAGACATTTGATGATGCTTGGGGCAGGAGAGGAGATACATAAAGAAGTCAAAGAACAAAGGGGCAGCAGGAAGTAGAATGGTGGAAAGTTGCAAGGAGGAGGGCAGGGAAAAGAGTGGGAGTGGACATCTGGGGGTGGGAACCAAATGCTATTGACACACTATAGAGGACAATCCTCTGACTATTCAGATTTGCACAGTGATGAAAAGCAGGGGCTTTGGGGAATCTGATTACAACCATTTATTTTCAGTCTGAACTCTATATAGTGGCTGTGTGACCTTGGACACATCACTGAATGCAGTTCCATCCATGAACGGAGGGTAATTATATGTACCTGATTTGTGAGAACTGAATGAGGTATGTGTGTAATGCATGGAGCACAGTGGCAGGTACAGTTGTTGGTAACAACAACAACAACAACAACAACAAATCAACAACTGGAAGCAGAGACAGGAAAAGGAAACTCCAATCTCTTAAAGTTTTCAGAGGACTTCCCTGCCATGTTTTATGGTACTTCTACTTCGATTCTCTGTTCTAAGAATAGAGTTCATTAAAGTAAATTCTTCTGTGAGGAGGGTGTAGAAGAAAGGGTTTTGAACAAGCCAGTTGACAGTATTCTAGGGCAGCAGGAAGTGTGGACCCACGACAGCCAACCAAGGATTGAGGGTTTGTTTTGTACCTCTAAGTATTCATCTTCTGTGATCCAGAAATTGCCTAAATGTTTTTAATTATGTTCCTTTCATTGTATTTTAATGAGCTAATGAATTCTCTCACCCACTCCTTATCCTACAACGGGCTAATAATTATAACACCCAGAAAATCTTTTTAAATTGCCAGAAATCAAAATTCACTGGAGCTCTTTCCTTGGGTGGTAAAATGAATGTGCTAATTTGGTTAGCTAACAAGCATCTTTGAACACCCACTGTGTGGTGAGTCTCGCACAAGATGGGAGGGAAGGGGGATACAAAAGAACCAGAAATCTACCTTAGTTTTACTTCAGAATGAAAATAAATAATCTCATCTAGTTTATTCATTCATCAACTTAGTCACCTTTGTGGAGCATGCTCCCTGTGCTAGGCACTATGCTAGGCATGTGGTGATTGGATGTGACTGGAGTATGAACTGAGAGACAGGGATTAGAAAGAAAGAGCTTGTGGTAAATGGGGCAAGATCACAAAGACTTTATACAGAATAGGGTGAAGAGGAGCCATTAGATTTTATTTGTTTTGTTTTGTTTTAGTGGTACTGGGGACATGACAGAGAGGAAAATGGATTAGAAAAAGGGTTACTAGTTATGATGAGACTATTGTGGTTTTATAGGAAAAAACAAATGCTATGAAAATAGAGATGGAGAGGGAATGTCCAAGGATCTCACTCTTCTCTCTTTCTCTTTTCCAAGAGATTTCAATAGGGATCTACCTGCTTTTGGTAAATGGGGCAAGATCACAAAGACTTTATACAGAATAGGGTGAAGAGGAGCCATTAGATTTTATTTGTTTTGTTTTGTTTTAGTGGTACTGGGGATTGAACCGAGGGCACTATACCTCTGAGCTATACCCCCAAAACTTTTTATTTTTTATTTTGAAACAAGGTCTTGATATATTGCTAAGAGTCACACCAAGTTGCTGAAATTAGTCTTGAACCTGAGATTCTCTTGTCTCAGCCTCCCAACTACTGGTATTATAGGTGTGTACCACCATGCTTGGCTGCCAAGTATTTTTTTGTTTGTTTTTGGTACTGGGGATTGAACTCAGGGGAATTCTACCTCTGAGCTCTGAGCTTTACACCATATTATTTATTATTATTAGTTTTGAAACAGGGTCTTCTTACGTTGCTGAGGCTGTCCTTGGACCTGTGATTCTTCTGTCTCAGCTTCTCAAGTGCTAGGATTACAGGCATATGGCATGGTGTCTGGTTTCCACTAGTGTTTTAAACAGAGTATGACATGACAGACAGGAAAATGGATTAGAAAAAGGGTTACTAGTTATGATGAGACTATTGTGGTTTTACAGGAAAAAACAAATGCTATGAAAATAGAGATGGAGAGGGAATGCCCAAGGATCTCTCTCTTCTCTCTTTCTCTTTTCCAAGAGATTTCAATAGGGATCTACCTGCTTTTGATTTAAACAGGAATCTATATGATTCCGGGAAACTAATTTCATTCATCACACTCTGGAGGCAGAGTCAGATTTGGGCTAAGTCCATCAAATTGGGTTTAGGAGGAGGGAGTATACGGATGAACACAGGCTAAGTCACATGCTTCACTTAGAGACCTGGGACTGGTTTAGAGATGGAAATGTTACCTAAAGAAGTCCAATAACAGCAAATGTCAAATTTTCTGAGGATCCTGTAACCGATTGCTTGTTCACTTGCCCTGGGAAAGTTCAGTCCAAAGATAAGCAAGGAGGCTAACTGGAGATGTGGAAGGCAAGAGAGAAGAGGCCTAATTTTTCAGTCAGTTGCCAGCAAATACAGGAGCAGATGTGAGGTTCAAAGCAGCTTCCATTTGAGCTCTGGAAAACTTCCCGCTAGGTCAAAATCGTGCAATGGGTGACTGAGAATACCGGTACTGGTTTCCCTGCCCTTCTCTACCCTTAACAATTCCAAGGTTTACTGTTGCCCATATTTAAGCCCTTTGTATCTGGCATATGGAAAATAGTTCCTTTTTTCCTAACCAAAGCCTGACTGCTTACGATAGTTAAATCCATGAGGGAGATTGATGCTTCTTAATAAAATAGTTTAATGTTGGGAGGAGATGGGGATTATATGTAAAGCCCTGAGGAATGCTAATATTTGGGGATCCATAGAAAGAGACAAAAAAGTTGTATGAAAAAAGAGAAAGAGAACCAATAGAGTATAATATCATAGGATCAAATTAAAAGTTTCAAGGAGGAAGAATTATAAGGGCTAAAGAATGGTCAGAAAGTTTGGGGGATATAAGATCCAGCATGACATTAAAAAGAATAAGTTTCAGTAAAGTGGTTTAAACTAAAGCCATGTTGTAGGGTCATCTGGGAGAAATGGCTCAGACCATTCACTCATGTGAAAAGATAGCATGACTTTTGGTTGCCTGAATATATAATTGGACCCAGAAGGATTCTACCTTCAAGCTACATCCCCAGTCCTATTTTTTACTTTGAAATTGCTTAGGATGTCACTAACTTGCTAAGGTTGATCTTGGACCTGTGATCCTCCTGTCTAAGCCTCTCAAGTACTGGGGATACAGGTGTATTTCAAGAAGTAAATTAGACATTTACTTCTTCCTCAGCCTTCCTTCCTACTAGAGCACAGACTTATAAGTAGGACTCTATTTATTGAAGCATCTTTTCGAGATTTTGATTAAGAAGAGACAGACCTGAAGAAGAAAGCATAGTGCAACTCTGGCAAAGGTGCTGAGTCCTCCACTGAAAATATTAATGACACTGTATCTTATGATCCATAAGCTATCCATGCTCTTGATGTGATAATCTTACTGCCAAAAATCAGAAATAATTATCAGAAGCAAAAAAGATGATCCCTGAAGCACTATACAGAAAAGGAAAAATTGGAAATAAACTAAATGTTCATCCTTAGGGGAATGGTCAAGAAAACCATGATATAGCAACATGATGGAATACTATTCAATCTATGGCTTTCACATTAGTGACTGTCTTGTGGTAGGTATTTATTAAGAGAATGAAGTATTAAAGTAAAAATGATAGACAGTGCATGTGAAAACTTTTACGATTTGTTGAGAAGTAAAAGGGAAAGTGAGCTGTATATATATAATTATAGTTGTGAAAAGTAGGAATATCTGAGCACAAGGACTCTACTTAAAACTTAAAATGACTGTGGTGCAGCAGGAAGTATGTGATTTTTCCATTATCCTTTAATATTGTCTCAGTCTGCTTCAGCTGCTATGACCAAAACCATAGATTAGATGATTTGTAAACTAGAGAAATTTATTTTTTCAGTCTGGAGGCTGGAAAGTCTAAAATCAAGGCACTGGCAGATTTGGTTTCTGGTGTGGGTCTACTTCCTAATTTATAGATAGGCATTTTTTTCTGCTGTATCCTCACATTGTAGAAGGGGTGAGGGAGCTTTGAGAAGTCCCCCTGAAAATGGCACAAATCCCATTCATGAGGGTTTCACCCTTATAACCTTATCACACCCAAAGGCACACATTGGAGATTAGGCTTCAACATATGAATTTTTGGGGAACTTAGACATTCAGTCTAAATGATATTATTTTTTGTTACTTACACTAAAATAAGTTAACTTAAAAAAAAAATCAAATAAGTCCAGTGTAATTCCTGCCTTGTTCTGGGCTCAGACTGTCCTGAGGCAATTCTGCCATCTTAGGCAATTCTATCAACAGGCTTCAAAAGGCAAGGTTCATTGATTAGCCTACCAAGTCAGATAAATTATGACTCATAGCTCAGGAAGTTGGCTGCTTCTCTGACACTGCAATCCATCAACACTTTCTCTGGAGACTCCCACCTCAGTGCACCTTTAGAGAGAAATGCGAAAGAACATTGAGAAGGGGAAATCTGTCTCAGGAGCTATCCTCTGCTTTTCTGACAGCTTTAATTGGCATTTGAGAAGTGGAAGGAGCTGGGAAGAAGAGGTTCTGAAACCTCTACAGATGAGTTGTGTGCAATAGTAAGTCTTACTAGCGTGGCTTACATATTTGGAAACACTTTTATTTTCTTCACTTAATAAGAAGTCTGGAGGTAGGTAGTCCCAGGTGGCTCATGGTGAAGATCAGTGATTCAGGCTTTTTGTAAAGCCTCATTGTGTGTGGCTTGTGTACTCCCTGTTCCAAAAAGGATGTTACATGCTCACATTCCTGGCAGAAAGACAAGCTATCTGTAGATTTTGCTTATATTTCCTTACCAAGAACTGTCACAGAACTACCTCCAGCTCCAGAGAATGAAGTAACATTTTTCTACAGACTCTGTTTCAGACTTTTTATACCCTTATCTGAGGAGGGAAATGCAATGAACATCCTCATTTGGTCATTGTGAGAATTCCATAAGCCTAGTACCTAGTACATGGAGAATGATCATAAACTAGGTGACACCGGGAGCCAGGCGTGATGGTGCACACCTGTAATCCCCTGTAATACTAGTACTTGGAAGATTAAGACAGGAGGAAAACAAGTTAGAGCCCAGTCTCAGCATTTAGTGAGACCCTGTTTCAAAAATAAATAAATAAATAAATAAACAAATAAATAAATAAATAAGTAAGTAAATAGGACTGAGAGTGTAGTTGAGAGATAGAATGCCTCTTGGTTCAATCCTCAGTAATAAATAAATAAATAAATAAATAAATAAATAATGATGCTGGGACTCCAGAAGCTAAAGAGGGGCATCATATTCAAAGGAGATACACATGTGATTCCCAAACTGTTGTACAATAATATACATGTATTTTTACCATTAAGAATCATATTTTAGTTTTTTTTTTAAGTCAATACATATAGTTAAGAGAAAATTCTATGAGGCATCATGAAGTAAATAGTCCCTAATCCTCCACACTTTTCTCAATTCTCAGGGTTGATTCTGTAGCAGCAATCACTATGAAATACTTTGGGAGTGGCAGGTCTTCTATAATTTATCTCCTGATTTCTAAGAAACACATTTCTATCAATATCTACTGATATTGGGTATCTACTAATATCTATTAATATTTCAATCAGTATTTGTTGAAAAACTATGACTACTACTTAGTATCTACTGAAAAACTACCATGAAAAGAAAGAATGTTTGCTACCTTACACTCTATATCTCATCACACACACACTTCCCCGATTCCTATACAGTTGTGTAATCATTCTGGTTAAATCATTATTCACTAGTAACATTATTTTTTTTATTGGTGCATTGTAATCATCCATCTTTGTTAGGCACAAGCTGGTAAAGGCATACATGCACACATTTCTCATTTAACCCTTCCCCAATTCCCACCCCACTCTCTCCCCCTCCCTCTCCTGTTCAGCTTAGCAATTGACTTTGATATGTGTGTGAAAGTACATCATGTGCATTAGGGTGTCTCCCCCTCATTACCTTCAGTTAAGTCAACTTCTTTGCTCATTTAAGGTTTCTTCTTCTTAGTCTAGAGTCCCTCTTATGTCCCACTTTCTCTCTAGCTTCCTCATATTAGGGAAAACATACAATTTTTTAATTTTTGTGATGACTAATTTCACTTAGCATAATGTTTTCCAGTTCCATTCATTTCCCTGCAAATGGCATGATTTTGTTCTTCTTTATGGCTGAGTAAAATTCCATTGTGTACATATCCCATAGTTTTGTAATCCATTCATCTGTTGATGGACATCTTGGCTGGTTCCATAGTTTAGTAATTGTGAATTGTGCAGCTATAAACATAGATACACATGCATTGGTCTGATAGTATGGTTCCATTCTTTTGGGTAGATACCCAGAAGTGGTATTGCTGGATCATATGGTCTTGAAGACTTTGAAATCATTTTTCCCTTGTTTTTTTTTTTTTTTTTCATTGTCAGTGTACTTTCTAGCTTCTTACATTGAGATTGGGAAACCTGACGAAATTTGGTTACTAATCCTGTCTTGTATCTCTTTTTCCTCCTGTGAGAGATCTCAGGATCTTCTCTTTATCCTAAAGTTATGAACTTTTTAAAAGATATGATTGTTCCATTTTATAACCTCCTGTTTTTTTTATAGAGACAAAATCTCGTCTTTTGCACATTACTTATAAGTATGCTAGGGTAAGTTTTCTTTTGTTTCATGTTTTGTCTCAGGCTTCTTTGCTAATTTTAATATCCATGTTTTATATAGATTAATTTATTAAATGTCTTCTGATTTTTAGCTGTCCCATCACAGAGGATGTTGTATGAAGTTGTAGAAGCAGTGCACGTGTGTGTGTGTGTGTGTGTGTGTGTGTGTGTGTGTGTGTATGGGGTTGGTGAGTGGTTGGCTTTACTAGAGGGTCAAGCAAAGACTTGCTGTATATCAGCATCTATATGTCTTTTCTTAAGCTAGTCACTACACAGAGGGTTCTTGTCACTTGGGATTGGAGGAATGAACCTGGATACCAGCATTCTATGATCACATATTGCAAAGACACTTAAGATTTCATCATTTAGTCACCTGATCCCTGAAACCTTTTGAAAAATCACCTTCTTCCTCACATTTACCTTATGTCCCTCATGTAACATCTCCAGGAGGATGTGTGGTTGGTTGGCTGGCTGACAGGTAAAATAAGCCAGACTGCATAGTATCATTTACATGTGGGATAATAATGATAAAAAGAGACAATGGAACTTCTAGAAACAGAAAATATGATGTTTGTTGCCAGGGTTTGAGAAATGGAGAGACATTGGTTAGAGTGCATAAACTGTCAGCTACAAGACGAGTCAGTGCTGAGGATCTAATTTACACCATTGTAACTATAGTTAATAATATTAACCAAGAGAGCAGATTTTAGGCATTCTCACAAAAATTTATAAATAAACAAGAAATTGTATAAGGTTGATTATGGCATTCATTTTACAATGTATACATGTATCAAATCTTTACATGGAGCACTTTAAATATACACATTTTTATTTGTCAATAATAATTCAATAAGCCTGGAAAAAAAGATGACATATGATGTAGGTATTTGTATTAACTTCAGTGAGTATTTATTGCATTTTTCTTTGCAAAAGGTCAGTAATATGATATGAGTAATACAGAGGTGAAAAAGATATTTCCTTACTTTAAGCAATTTACAATCCAGAAGAGAATTATTTACAGTATAGAAGACATGACTCCAACCTAAGAAAAATTGGAGAAAATGTCATTGTAGAGGCACAATAACAAAGGAATCTTCACACTTACTCTGAGACTCTTCATTTCTTTTCTTGCAACTATTAGAAAGCTGAATAGAGCTATATTTTTCAACATAGGACCTGAAAGCTAGAAAGGACAGACATACCCTCTGTGTAAAAAGAGAAGTGCTGAGTGCAGCGCCATGCCCCTTGGAAAAGAAGATTTGCCTTCCTCCCTCCTGTACTGGGGATTGAACCCAGAAGTATTCTACCTCTGAGCTATACCCCATCTCTTTTTTATTCTTGAAACAGGGTCTTGTTAAGTTACTTACAGTCTCACTAAGTTGTTGAGGCTGTCCTTGGGCCTGTGATCCTCCTCTCTCAGCCTCCCAAGTACTGGGATTACAGGTATGCGCCACCATGCCAGGTTTCAGTGTTTCTTAAATGGCTCCAATGTGCTGTGCACAGAATATAGTTTCAGTGATCTGAGCCCTCTCTGAAGCACAATGTGTAGGTCAGTCTGTGATGTAAGTGATTCTGTATGCTTTTTAAAAACTTTACCTTCCTTCTTTCTCTCCTAATAAGGTCAGATACTTGTACTCAGAAAAATCTAGGTTCAGTGATGCTGCATGTCACTGTGGGACATTTTGGGACACAGAAGATACTTAGGAAGTCCCAGTGGGCAATTAGGTTCAGCATGAATAGCAGAGCCAAGAGTCAGAAAAAGCCTTGGAGCTCCTCTTCTTGGTTTTTCTCTCTCCTTTGCTATTTGCAATGGAATACTACCAAGTGTCTGTCTGAATACTTTTAATTGGGCGCTCACCATCTTCCAAAGAAGCCTGTTGCTTGGAGGATAGTTCAAATTGTTAAAAAGTTTGTTTGTTTTCATTCTAAACTGAGATAATTGAAACATATTGTTTTCTTGAGTATTATTGAGTTCTGCTTCTTTTTCAGCATATACAAATGAAAAATTCCAATCTTTGGAGTCAGCCCTGAGGAAACACCCTGTGAAAGAAGTATGTCCTTGGTTTCCTTTATTTCAATTATCTAGTTTTACACTTTGGCTTTGATTTCAATAGCAGCTTTGTAGTCTAAAAGGTTCCAAAGAAGCAAGAGACACATTTCTAGACAAGAACAGAAAATACTGATATTGTGATCTCACATCCATCTAGCAGTACTGGAGAATGAAAGCCCAGCTTCGCAATAAAACACTTTTCACAGAATGGCTGCTCTTCAATTTTTACCCAGAAGTGTTTCTGGAAATTAACTAGCAAGTATTTATTGAATATCTGATACTTGTTCAGACAAGCAGTGTTAGAATTCAAAGAGGTGAAGGACTTGATCTCACATCCCAAGGACCTTGCTGACTAGCAGGGAGACAACAATATATTTTAAATGAACGCAAACACTGCATGGCAGGTTGGAAAACATATAAATTTATTTTAACACTTAAGAAACACTTTTATCAGTTATGATGGAGAATAACTTGATTTTATGGATTAAATGTAAATTGAGAAATATTTACTGATTTCTGCACTCACTCACATGTGTGCACTCCCCCCCCCCCTTCAGTGCTGGGAAATGAACCTGAGGCCTTAAGCATGTTAGGCAAGTGCTCTACCACTGAGCCAATGCCAGCCTCTCTTTTGTTCTCTTTACATTGAACCAATATATTTTATAAGCAAAGACTAGAAAGAGCACCGTCCCTATCTATTTCATCTAGGTAAGTTTTTTCCAACAGAAAGATAATGCAACATATTAAAAGAAACAGGTATGACTAATTTTATATTATACTGTTCAGCCCATTATATCTAAAATATTATCATTTTAATATTTTATCCATATAAAATTATTGATGAGATATTTCATTTTCTTTTTTTCATATCAAATCTTCAAAACCTGGCCTGCGTCTTATATTTGCAGTATATCTCAATTCATATGCCAATTTTTTTTTTCTTTTTTTTTTTGCAGTACTGGGGATTGAACTCAGGGGTATTCTACCTCCGAGCTATACCCCCAGCCCTATTTTTTATTCTTTATTTTGAAACAGGGTCTCACTAAGTTGCGGAGTGCCTCACTAGGTAGCTGAGGCTGGTCGTGAACCCGGATCCTCTGGTCTCAGCCTCCCCAATGCTGGGATTACAAGCGTGCGCCACCACGCCCGGCAATATGGCAATTTTTTATCAGTAATATTTGCTTTGTATTTAGATTCTAAAAAAATTATAGTTGAAAAAGTAAATTTACATGCTCAGGTTGCTCTACATTTCTTGCAACAACATCAAGTATTAGTTTTAAGATTAAAATTAAATTTAACAATGAGGTTTCTCAGTTGCGTAGCCATAATTGAAGTGTCCAATAACCACATGTGGCTATGACTACCATATTGGATAATGTAGGTCTAGTGAGTAAGGTCATACTTGGCATGCTAGTATTGGATTACTTTATAATGTGGATCTAAGAGAAATTTATATCTTTGGGTTAAAAAGTGGCTTTCACAGTTCATTTAAAAAATCTACTTACTAAAATATAAAATATATACAAAGAAGTGTAACACCTTGGCGAATGTTCACAAAATAAACACATAACTGTAACCAGCACCTATACCACAAATAGAACTTTATCTCTACTCCACAGAGCCTTCTCATGACCTCTCCCAGGCCCAAAACCTTCTCCAAATCACTACCTGACTTCTATATTAGGAGAGTAATTTTGCCTCTTTTTAAATCTTATCAAACTTGAACTATAGGGATACACTTTGTAGTGTCTGACTTTTCTCATTATTATATCTATAAGATTCATTCATCTTATTACATGGAGCAGTAGTATCTTTATATGCATGGCTGTAGAATATCCCTTCATATGGACATACCATGATTTATCCCTTTCACCACTAAATTTTAAAAGATTGTTTCCAGTGTTTAACTAGAAGCATAAGTTATGCTATTATATGTGTTCTTGCACATGCAGTTCTGATAGGTGTGGGACTGTGAGACATAGGCAGCCTTGATTGTCAACAAGCTTTACAAAGTACTTGTGCCAATTAGTGCTCCCACCAGAAGCTAATGATGAAAGTTCCAGTTATTTTTTACCTTTGTCAGTTCAGATTTTTTTTAGGCTGCAGTTGTTTCTAGTAGGGTTGTTGTAGTGTCTTATCTATATTTCTCTGATGACTAATGAGCTGAAATAGAACACACTTTTCTATATCTATTAGTCATTTGGATAACTCATTTTTGGAAGTACTATTTATTTATTTTTATACTTTCATTGGTGCAATGTAATTATATAGCATAGTGAGAGTCAAAGTAGAAAATACTGTTTAAAGTCTTTTGCTTATCTCTTTCCTACTTGATTGTCTTTTTCTCCATAGAATCACTTATTTATTTTTACCATTTACTTATATATTTTTTGTGCACTATAGTCTCACATCATAATGATCATAATGTAAATTATAGTGATGATGACATATATGCACACAGCACTTGGTGGATTTTCCCCTGGCTTCCTGCCCCCAACCTTTCCCATATAGGATATTGAGATTGGTATTGGTATTCTCATATATGTACATACTGTCGATGGAAGTGATTTCTTCATTAATTCTTTCTCTACTGCCTTCCCCTAGACCCCCTCCATTGCTCCACTGGAACTTCTCCTCTATGTCCCTCTTGTGTTCCAATTACTCCCTAGCATCCACATATGAGAGAATACATATGACCCTTCACTTTCTGTAACTGGATAATCTCACTTAACATGTTCTCCAGGTCCATTCATTTTCCTACAAATGACATTATTTTGTTCTTCTTTATTGCTGAGTAGAATTGCATAATGTGTATATGCTATAATTTTGTAATACATTCATCTGTTGATGAACACTTAGGTTGGTTCCATAGTTTGGCTATTGTAAATTGTGTTGATATAAACATGGATATGCATATATGATTATAATATTCTGATTTCTGTACCTTTGGATAGATGCTTAAGAATGGTGCAGCTAGCTGGATAATATGGTGGATCCATTCCCAATTGTCTGAGGAATCTCCACACTCATCTCCAGAGGGGGTGAACTAATTTGCAGACACATGAGCAGCATAGAAGTCCTATTTCCCTACATCCTCACCAACATTTATTGTTGTTTGACTTCTTGATGGTTGCTATTCTGATTAGGTGGAATCTCAGAGTATTTTTGATTTGCATCTCCCTAAGTGCTAAAGATTTTGAATATTTTTTCATGTAATTATTCTCCATTTGTGTCTCTTCTTTTGTGAACTGTCTATTTATTTCTATTGCCCATTCCATTATTGGGTTGTTTCTTTAGTGTTAAGTCTTTTAAGTACTTTGCATATTCTAGATATTAGTCCTCTATCAGAGGAATAGCTGGCAAAGATATTTTCCCATTTCATAGACTCTCACTTTATTTACTTATTTTTTAATTTTATTGGTGCATTGTATTCATACATTGTTGTGAGGTACAAAATGGTAGAGGTATACATGCACACGTTCTCATTTAACCCTTCCCAATTCCCATTTCATTCTCTCCCCTCTCCCCTTCTCTTGTTCTGTTTAGGGATTGATTGACTTTGATATGTTTGTGAATGTACATCCTGTGCATTAGAGTGTCCTGTCTCCCCCCATCACCTTCTGTTAAGTCAAATTCTTTGCTCACCTAAGGTTTCTCCTTCTTGCTCTGGAGTCCCTCTTATGTCCCATTTTTTCCCTAGCTTCCACATATTAGGGAGAGCATACAAGTTTTTACTTTTTGTGACTGACTAATTTCATTTAACATGTTTTCCAGTTCCATCCATTTCCCTGCAAATAACATGATTTTGTTCTTTTTTTATGGATGAGTAAAATTCCATTGTGTACATATCCCATAGTTTTGTAATCCATTCATCTATTGATGGACATCTTGGATGGTTCCATAGTTTGGCATTGTGAATTGTGCAGCTACAAAAATAGATACATATCCATTAGTATGGTAGTTTGGTTTCCATTCTTTTAGGTAGATACCCAGAAGTGATATTGATGTATCACATGGTAGACTCATTCCCATTCATCTGAGGATCCTTCATACTGTTTTGCATAGAGGTTGCACTAATCTACAATCTCACCAACAGTGTTTTAGAGTTCACATTTCCCCACACCCTCTCCAGCATTTGTTGTTGTTTGTGTTTTTAATGATTGCCATGCTAATTGGAGTTGGGTAAAAACTCAGGGTAGTTTTGATTCACATCTCTCTGATTACTAATGATGCTGAACATTTCCTCATACATTTATTGGCCATTTGTATTTTTTCCTTTGTGTCTAGTTCACTTGCACATTTTTTGATTGGGTTATTTCTTTTATTAGTGGTAAATTTCTTGAGTTCTCTGTATATTTTGGATATCAGTCCTCTACCATAGGAGTAGCTGTTAAAAATTTTCTCCTATTCTGTTTACTCTCTGTTGAGGTTCTTGATAGTTTCTTTTGCTGCACAGAAGCTCTTCAGTTTAATGCAATCCCACATATTGATCTTCCTTTGAATTTCTCATGCCTTTGGGATCTTGTTGAGAATGTTTTTTACTTGTGCCTATTATGTTGGACCTATGCCCTCTTCAAATAGCTGCCAGGTCTCTGGTCTGACTTCCAGGCCTTTGATCTATCTCTAGTTGATTCTTGTTCAGGGTGAGAAAGTGGGTTTTATTTCCATTTTGCAGCATATGTTTAACCAGTTTTGCCAACACCATTTGTTGAAGAGGCTATCTTTTTTGCAGTGTATGTTTTGGGCCTCTTTGTCAAAAATCAATTGGCTATGTGTGGATTTGTTTATAAATTTTTGATTCTGCTCCATTGGTCTATGTGTCTGCTTTTGTGCCAATACCATGCTGTTTTTATTACTATGGCTTTGCAGTACAGTTTGAAGTCAGGTATTGTGATACTTTATGCATGGTTCTTGTTTCTGAGAACTACTTTGGATATATTTGTTTTTCCAAATGAAGTTTTTATTTTTTTGGTACTGGGGGTTGAACCCAGGGGCATTCTACCTCTAAGCTATACCCCCAACCCTGTTTTTTATTCTTTATTTTTGAGACAGGGTCTCATTAAGCTGCAGAGAGCCTCACTAAGTAGCTGAGGCTGGCTGTGAACCTGAGTCCTCTGATCTCAGCTTCCCAAGTACTGGGATTACAAGCATGTGCCACCACGCCTGGCTTCCAAATGAATTTAAGGACTGATTTTTCTATCTCTGTAAGGAATGACCTTGGTAACTTAATGGGTATTGCATTGAATTTGTAGATCACTTTTGAAAGAATGGCCATTTTCATGATATTTATTCTGCCTATGGGAAGCTAGTCTTTGAGAAAGCTAGCTCTTTGTTCTTAATGACCACTTGTTCTTGCAGCTGTGCCCATTCAGGATTAATCTGTCTTAGAGTGTGGGCTCCAGTGCTCTCTGGAGATCTTACATTCGCATAGATTGGTCACTGGAGATCTTACAATAGCATAGGGTGGTCACCAGTGGTTTTACATTAGCATAGGGTGGTCACCCATACTCTGACAATGACTTAGGGTGGTTACAGGATGTATGAGGCATGTGACAATTTAGATAGGTATACTTTTGCTAATTTGGAAGTTGAAGGATTATAGCTCAAGGACTTTGCTGAGATCAAGGTTCAAGAAAAGAAGCATGATTCTTGATGTATTGTATAATGATTGACCTTAGAATTGTATATAAGCTGTACTCAAAATAAACTCAGTGACACAGTATTTACTGTTATCCCTCCGGAAATCTTTGTTGTCTGTCTCTTTCTCTCAATCCTCACTTTCCTCCTTCAGGTTTGTTAGATATTGCTGGCTGGCTTCGACATTTGGTGCCTTGAACAGAGACCCTGAATATGAGGAAAAGCAGTGAAGGACAAGTAGTAGTGATTGTGGGATCCCTGAAGAAAAGGAAGAAATGCGGTGAGTAAAATTTTCTCAGGAGTCTGTATATACAAGTGAATCCCCATGGGGCAGGGAAATAGTCACTTGCTATTTGTACATATGTTAAAAAAGTATGCTGCATGCTCGTGGTGCAAAAGTTAGCAATCAAAAGCCTAGTGAGTTTCTAATATTCGTAGAAGTTTGTCCTTGTTTTCTGGAGGAAGGAACGGTAAATCTAGAGACATGACTTAAAGTAAGTAGATGTTTTCAGGACTATTATACTACTGATGGGCCAGATAAAGTGCCTGTTGATACACTTGGATTATGGACCTTAGTAAAAGATAGCTTAGATTTAAGACATGAGGCAGGAAAACTCGAGGAAGCCTTGACACCTATCCGAAATGAAAGCAAAAAAAAAAAAAAAAAATTTCGCCATTTGCTCCTCAGGAGGTTTCTTGTTTGAATTTTTAGACCCCTCAGATACCGCTAAAATAGATTGGAAAGCAGCTCAATGCCCTTCCACTGATTGTACTGGTGTAATACAGCCATCAAATCTAGCATCCAATATAGGTCTGCGGGCTGAAGTTGCTCAATGATACAGCAAACTACTAAAGTTTGTTCACCAGTGCCTTTGGTGGTGGCTGGATTAGACCCCCCACCAAGCTATCCTACACCCCCTCCCATGTCAGTTATAGCGACGATGCAACATGCTCCCAGCCAATCTTACCCAGTTAAGCCTTACCTGCCACCTGGAATGTCCGTTTTACAGGCTTCTATTCATGAGGCGGCATGCTCTGGGGAAGATACTTCAGGGTTTAGATTAACTATGCCCGTGTTTCAAGTGTCAGATAACCAAGGAAATGTCCATAGACAACATGGACCAATTCCTTTTAAGCAAATCAAGGAAATAAAAGTTGCTTGCTCACAGTATGGTCCAACTGCATGCACCTTTTACTCAGGCTCTGTTAGAGTCTTTAACTGTGGACATTGGACATTTCATTTTGTCCCAATGATTGGAAAAGTTTAGCTAAAGCCTGTTTGTTTGGGGGCAATTACCTTTTGTGGAAGACTGAATTTTATGAACAATGCCAAAATACAGCTGAATTAAATGCCGCTCAGAATCCTCTTGACCGCACTAACTTTGAAATGTTGGCAGGAGAGGGAGCTTTTGCTAGCACGCAGGCCCAAATTATGTGGGAGCCAGGAGTTTAGGCACAGGTCAACTCAGCTGCAAAAAAGGCCTGGTTTAAACTGCCTGCCTTTGGACGACAAACTGAAGATTTATCTAAAATAAGGCAGGGACCTGATGAACCTTATCAAGATTTTGTGTCGCATCTTCTACTAGCTTCAGACAGACTTCTAGGAGAGGGAGATGCATTCAAATTATTAGTAAAATAATTGGCGTATGAAAATGCAAATTCCGCATGCCAAGCTGCTTTTCGTCCTTTTAAAAAGAAAGCTGATTTATCTGAATATATTCGTTTATGTTCTGATATCGGGCCATCCTTACACAAGGCTTGGCGATGGCTGCTGCATTACAGGGAAAGACCATTAAGGAGGTCTTGTCTCAGCAGATCCGTAAACAAAAGGGAAAGTTTGCTGGACAGAATGTGGAAAGCCTGGACATATGATTCGCCAATGTCCTCAAAGATTATATATACGAACTAACAATTCTATTAATAGAAGGGAGCCTGATCTATGCCCTAGATGCAAGTGAGGGAAACATTGGGCTAATGGATGCAGATCTAATACAGATAATCAGGGAAATCCCCTCCTGTCGGGAAATGGGAGGAGTGGCCAGCCCCAGGCCCCCCCAAAATATTATGGGGCACTACAGGCTTTTTTTTCTCAATAGCCTCAGATAAACAATCCTTTTGTGACCTCTACCGAGTAGCCTCAGGCAGTGCAGGACTGGACCTCCTATACAGTTTTAATGCCAGAAATAGGAATGCAAGCTACACCTACTGGTGTTTGTGGGCCCTTACCAACAGGATCAGTAGGTCTTTTGCTAGGACAGAGCAGTTCCACTATGAAGGGGCTTCTAGTGGCTCCAGGAATAATTGATGCTGATTATGAGGGAGAGATCAAAATTATGGCCCACTCTCCTTCCACTATTTCAGTTATAAACAAGGGACAGCGATTGGCACAGTTAATTCTTTTACCTCAATTGCCTACAAAAAATAAAAGTTCTAAATTAAAATGAGGAGATAAAGGTTTTGGCTCCTCTGATGCCTATTGGATTCAAGCTGTTACTGATCAGCATCCGGAATTAAAACTGACAATTAATGGAAGGATCTTTCTTGGTTTGTTGGACACCAGAGCTGATGTATCAGTAATCACTGGTAGACAATGGCCACAATCCTGGCCTAAACAGCCTTCTATTACCCAGCTAGAAGGTATTGGTCAGTCACAGAACCCTGAACAAAGTAGATATTTATTAATGGAAAGATGAGGAGGGACATCAAGGATATTTTAAACCATACACTATTTCCAATCTCCCAGTAAACTTATGGGGCCGAGATGTTATGAAGAAAATGGGAGTTTATCTTTATAGTCCTAATAAGACTGTTTCTCAACAAATGTTTGATCAAGGTTTACTCCCTTGACAGGAAAAAGGGAGCAAGGCCTTACTGTCCCTTCACTGCCCCAATTACATCCTCACAGAGCTGGACTGGGATATTTTTAGCTTCGGCTACTGCCCTTCCTGCTCCCCATACAGACGCTATCACTTGGAAGAGTGATAAGCCTGTTTGGGTGGACCAGTGGCTGTTGACATTAGAAAAACTTCAAGCTGCTCAGGGGTTAGTGCAGGAACAACTTGATGCAGGACATATTGAACCTTCCAATTCTCCTTGGAATTTTCCTGTATTTGTTATAAAAAAGAAATCTGGAAAATGGAGGTTGTTACAAGATCTTAAAAAGGTTAAAGAGACTATGGAATTAACGGGTGCTTTACAACCCGGTTTACCTAATCCGTCAGCCATCCCAGCAAATACATTTAAAATTATTGTTGATTTAAAAGATTGTTTTTACACTATACCTTTGGTTCCTCCTGATTGTAAGTGATTTGCATTTAGTATACTTTCCACTAAATTTAGGGAGCCTATGAAGTATTATCATTGGAAGGTACTCCCTCAAGGAATGGCTACTAGTCCCATTTTGTGTAAAAAATTTGTTGCTTCTGCCATTTCTATAGTCAGATTGAAATACCCAACAATATATATGGTACATTATATGGATGATATTTTGTTGGCCCATGCTTCTGAAGGACTCTTATTAGCTTCATGTGGTTCTTTAAAACAAACTTTAGCTGATAACAGGATTGTTATTGCCGATGATAAGGTGCAAACTAAACTGCCAGGGGCCAGCCCTCAAAGAAGCGGTAGAGCTTGGGGGGTCCCTCGTTAGGTGGGGATCGAGACAAGGTCGAGAGCGAGTGAGAGTATGCTTACACACCATGTATGTTAAGATGCATCTGTTTTAATTCATCTCATGAGTGATATTTATACAACAAAGTATACAAAAAAAGGAATTTTTACAGCCTTGTTTTTCCTGGAGTTAAGTGGGTACATCTTTAACTGGAAAGGCTATTTCCTATAGTGTTTGCTGAGATTAGGGGAGCAGCGGAAAAAATACAAAAGTGTAAAAGAATTATTCTTTTAGTAGAGAGCAGGCGCAGCAAAAGGAAGAGCAGGGGGTAAAGGTTAAAAGCTAAGAAGAACTATTCATTAGATAAATCTTTCCTATTTGCTCAGGCAGCTAAAGGTAGTGGGTTAAAGTTTAGTAAGCTTTCTTGTCTAAAAGCTTCCTTCTGTCTTATGATAAGAAACCTAAGTTCTCTTGACTCAACTGCCGGTATTTGTAGAGTTAATGGGTACCTCTGAGCCAGGCCTAGGCCTTTGTTCTCCTGATGACAGCATCCTGAGCCTCTTAAGAAACCTTTTTTAATGTGGAAGCAAAGCCCAAATTTCCAGAATAAAATAATGTAAAGCGAGAAATGTCACACGTCCCTTATTTAGTAGGCTGAGGCTTGCTCCAAGCACAAACTGGTTAAGGTAACGTCGCAGTAAACCTCCTTATCAATATCTGGGCCATATTTTGTATCCAAAAAATATTATATCTCAAAAAATTCAGATACATAAGGACAATTTAAAAACTTTAAATGATTTTCAAAAATTATTAGGAGATATAAACTGGCTGCGTCCGCATTTAAATTTATCTACTGGTGAATTAAAACCTTTGTTTGATATTTTAAAAGGAGACTCTAATCCAATATCTCCTCGCTACCTTACTGATCAAGGTTGTGAGGCATTAAATTTGGTAGAACAAGCCATAGAAAAACAACAGGTAAAATATGTGGATTATGACCAGCTCTAGTTTGCTTATATATTAGCTACCACTCATACGCCGACTGCTGTCTTATGGCAAGATGGACCTTTACTATGGCTTCATCTACCTGTGTCACCTTCTAAAATATTAACTCCTTACTATGAATCTGTAGCAACCCTTGTACAAATGAGTAGATTGGGATCTAAAAAAATATTTTGGCCAAGAGCCTTCTGTGATTATGCTTCCTTTTACTAAACAAGGGATTGACTGGCTCTTTCAAAATGTGGACTCTTGGGCCATAGTGTTTGCTGCTTTTTGGGTACAATTGATTGCCATTATCCTAAAGACAGACTTTTACAGTTTATTAATCAGCATGCTTTAGTCTTTCCTCATATAGTTAGACAACAACCTTTGTCTGACGCTTGTTTGGTCTTCACTGATGGATCCTCTAATGGGTGGGCTGTGTATGTTATTCAACAACAGAGTTACCTGTTGCGGCTTGCCCCAGCTTCTGCTCAAATAATAGAATTACATATAGTAGCAGCTGTTTTTAACCATTTATCAGATAGAGCTTTCAATTTATATAGTGACAGTCATTATATAGCTAAGGCTTTACAAGTTATCGAAACTGTAGCTTATTTAGATACTGCTAATCATCAAATAAAACATTTATTTCTTCAGATCCAATCTGCTATTTGTAATAGAATAGAACCTTGCTTTACTGGGCATATTAGAGCTCATTCTAATTTACCTGGACCTCTATCATTTGGAAATGCACTTGCTGATGCTGCCACGCAGATTATGGGTCTTACACAAGTGGAAAAGGCACAAAAGTCACATGCTATGCATCATCAAAACAGTTCTGGGCTAAGAAAACAATTTCATATTTCCAAGGAAGCTGCTAGATAGATTGTTAAATCATGTTCTAATTGCCAACCTTTTTTACCTGTTCCACACTTTGGGGTAAATCCCCTCAGCCTTTTACCTAATCAAATATGGCAAATGGATGTTACTCATATATCTGAATTTGGGTGTCTATGCTACATCCATGTGTCTATTGATACTTATTCTGGCTTTTTAATGGCCACAGCTCAGACTGGAGAAGCCACCAAACATGTTATTTCCCATTGCCTTTCATGTTTTTCTTACATGGACACACCTAAAATCTTAAAGACCAATAATGGTTCTGGATATACTAGTCATACATTCCAACAATTTTGTCAAAAATTTAATATATGCCATAAAACTGGTATACCTTATAATCCTCAAGGCCAAGGCATTGTGGAATGTGCACATGGATCTCCTAAAACTTGCCTTTCTAAAATAAAAAAAGGGGGAGTTATACCCTTTATCCCCTCAGAATTCTCTAAGACATGCTCTTTTTATTTTAAAAATTTTAAACACTGATATCTATGGCCATTCTGCAGCAGACAGCTTCTGGCATTCTGGTACTCAAAGTAGTTATGCATACATGTGGTGGAAAGATCCCTGCACTAGCCTTTGGCATGGGCCCAATCCAGTATTGATATGGGAGCAAGGCCATGTTTGTTTTCTCACAGGAGGAGAATGATGCGAGATGGCTTCCTGAGTGGTTGGTATGACATACACAGCAGACAGAGGAAACTCCAACCAATGACGATCCTACTATATCCTCTGCTACTCCCAATGTCGATGACATCAGCTGACAACAGCTACAGTTGCTTTATCTCAAGAAGTATAAACGGAGCCGGGTGTGGTGGCGCACGCTTGTAATCCCAGCATTTGGGAGGCTGAGACCGGAGGATCCGGGTTCGTGGCCAGCCTCAGCTACCTAGTGAGGCACTCCGCAACTTAGTGAGACTCGGTTTCAAAATAAAGAATAAAAAATAGGGTTGGGGTTGTAACTCAGAGGTAGAATGCCCCTGAGTTCAATCCTCAGTACCGCAAAAAAAAAAAAAAAAAAAAAAAAAAAAAAAAAAAAAAAAAAAAAAAAAAAAAAAAAAAAAAAAAAAAAAGAAGTATAAACAGTGCACTATATTAATCAAATTGTCTAAAAATGTCACTCATGCTCTAGGAATTCAAGAATTAATAGGTATTAAGTTAGAACATAGGTTAGATGTTTTGTATGATACTGTTATGTATTTGGGAGACAAGATGCAAGACTTAAAGTCTAGTATTCAAGAACTAAAAGCTAGGACTAGCCTAAGATGCCATGCTAAGTTTGATTGGATTTGTGTTACTTCTAAGGTTTATAATCAAAGTCATTATTATTGGAATAAGATTAAAACTCATATACGAGGGATTTGGCATCATGAGAACATGTCTTTAGATTTGTTAAAGTTGCATCAGGATATTACTGGTATGCAAAATGCCGAACCTTTAGATTTTGATGCGGCTAAAACAGCAAATGATATAATTACTAAAATCTGAGATTTTATGCCAGCCTGGCCTTCATTTATATTCATGCTTGGAGGCCTAATAGGACTCAGGCCTTTTGGGCCTTTGCCTTATACCACCTATTATTCACATTGTCATTAACAACATCATGAATATTCAAGCTGAGCTGCATGGTGTTAAACTACATGTTCTCCCTTGCACATGACCTGGTAGTCAATGACAGGTAAGATCTCCTCAGAACATAATCAACCTAAGATAGGACTTGATAAAATACATCAGTGACCCAATGATGGGTAAGATTGTGTATGTAGACAGAGACAACCTAAGACAGGCACAGTTCCTTGTGCGCCTTTTTAATATAAATAAGGGGGAACTATGGGAAGCTAGTCTTTGAAAAAGCTAGCTCTTTGTTCCTAATGACCACTTGTCCTTGTAGCTGTGCCCATTCAGATTAATCTGTCCTAGGGTATGGGCTCCAGTGCTCTCCGGAGATCTTACATTAGCATAGGATGGTCACTGGAGATCTTACAATAGCATAGGGTGGTCACCAGTGGTTTTTTTTTTTTTTTTTTTTTTTTTTGCGGTACTAGGGATTGAACTCAGGGGCATTTTACCTCCGAGCTACACCCCCAGCCCTATTTTTTATTCTTTATTTTGAAACCGGGTCTCACTAAGTTGCGGAATGCCTCACTAGGTAGCTGAGGCTGGCCGCGAACCCGGATCCTCCGGTCTCAGCCTCCCGAATGCTGGGATTACAAGGTCACCAGTGGTTTTACATTAGCATAGGATGGTCACCCGTACTCTGACAATGACTTAGGGCAGGTTACAGGATGTATGAGGCATGTGACAATTTAGATAGGTATACTTTTGCTAATTTGGAAGTTGAAGGATTATAGCTCAAGGACTTTGCTGAGATCAAGGTTCAAGAAAAGAAGCATGATTCTTGATGTATTGTATAACGATTGACCTTAGAATTGTATATAAGCTGTACTCAAAATAAACTCAGTGACACAGTATTTACTGTGATCCCTCCGGAAATCTTTGTTGTCTGTCTCTTTCTCTCAATCCTCACTTTCCTCCTTCAGGTCTGTTAGATATTGCCAGCTGGCTTCGACACTGCCTATTCAAGAGCATGGAAGATCTTTTTCTCTTCTAAGGTCTTCTTTGATTTTTTTTCTTCAGTGATTTATAATTTTCCTTGTAGAGGTCTTTTACTTCCTTGGTTAGGTTTACTCCTAGGTATTTTATTTTTTGAGGTGATAGCATAAGTGGAAATGTTTTCTGTATTTCTTTTTCAGCAGATTTATGATTGGCATACAGAAAAGTTTCTAACCTTTTAAGATTGATTTTATATCAGACACTTTGCTGAATTTGTTGATCAGTTCTGTAAGCCTTTTGGTTGAGTTCGTTTGGTCTTCTAAGTATAGTATCATGTTATCTGCAAAAAGGGACAGTTTTAGTTCTTCCCTTCATATTTGTAGTCTGTATGTGTCTAATAGGTTCATTTGGTTTATGGTGTTCATTAGCTATGAGGCATCTTTAACTGACCTTTTGTCTAGAAGAGCGGTCTAGTGATGTGAGAGGAGTGTTGAAATCTCCTAGTTTTATTGTGTTTAGATCTATGTTTGACTTAATATCACAAGGAATTTGTTTTATGAAAGTAGCTACACCTATGCTTGGGGCAGAAATGTTGACTATTTTATTTCTTCTTGCTGAATTGTTCCTTTTACTAGTAAAATGTTCTGCTTTGGCTCTTCCAATGAGCTTAAGCTTGAAATCTAATTTGTCCAATATCATAGTTGCCATTCCTGCTTGTCTTTGAGTTCCATTGGCATGGATTACCTTGCTTACCCTTCACTTTTAGATTGTGAGCATCTTTACTTGTAAGGTCTGTTTCTGGCAGGCAGCATATAGATGGATTCTCCTTTTTAATCCATTTTGCCACCTTATATCTTTTTACTGGGGAGTTGAGTCCATTTATATTCAGCATGATTACTGAGAGATGAGTTTTAATTCCTAACATTCTGAGTTTTAACTTCTGTTTGAGGTTGTGTTTATTCTTCTTTGCTTAGTTGTTTGCTTGCTGGAAATTATTGTTTCTCTGATTCTGATGTTTTTTTGTTAATTCTTCTTTGTACTTAATCTCTGAGTATTTCCTGTAGTGCTGGTTTGGTAAACATAAATTCTTTCAGTTTCTGTTTGTCATGGAAGGTTTTTCTTTCCCTATTGAATTTAAGAGATAGTTTTGTTGGGTAGGAAAATCTTGGCTGTGAGTTGTTATCTTTCAGTGTTTGGAATATGTTGCTCCAGGTCCTCCTGGCTTTATGACTTGGTTTGGAAGGTCTGAAGTGATTCTAATTGTTTTACCTCTGAGTGTCACTTGGTCTTTTACTTTCTTCACCTTTAAGATTCCCTCCTTGGCCTCTACCTTAGTCAGTTTGATTATTATATGGCATGGTGAACCTTTTCTTTGATCATGCCTAAATGGGGTTCTATATGTTTCCTGTACCTGTGTATTGACCTCTTTTTCTAGGTTTGGAAATTTTTTCTGCTATTACTTCTTTGTAAAGATGGCTGATTCCTTTGATTCCACCTTCCATTACCTCTTCTTAGGTTGGCTCTTTTAAAATTGGCCCACATATCATCAATGTTCGATTCATGCTGTCAAATTGTTTTCTCTAAATTATATACTATGCATTCATTTTGGGAATGGTTATCTTCAAAGAGTGAGATTCTATTTTCTATGTGGTCTAGTCTACTGTTTATAGGCTTTATTGATGCCTTCACTTCAATTATTGCATCCTTCACTTCTTTCAAGGCTTCTTTTTGATTCCTGTTTAGGGTGTCAGATTCTTTATTTGCTCCCTCATTTTTTTCAGGCTCTCTCTGAATTCTTTTCAGAAATCCCATATCACTTTTTTTTTTTTTTTTTTTTTTTTTTTTTTTTTTTTTTTTGCGGTACTAGGGATTGAACTCAGGGGCATTCTACCTCCGAGCTACACCCCCAGCCCTATTTTTTATTCTTTATTTTGAAACCGGGTCTCACTAAGTTGCGGGATGCCTCACTAGGTAGCTGAGGCTGGCCGCGAACCCGGATCCTCCGGTCTCAGCCTCCCGAATGCT
>PVLC010002268.1:0-118392 GCA_004027655.1 Graphiurus murinus | reverse complement strand
GAGGATGGAGGAGGAGGAGGAGGAGGAGGAGGAGGAGGAGGAGGAGGAGAGCAATGATGTGGGGGGGAGAAAGGATTGTCAACAGAAGGAGGAAGTTGTGTGAGGGCAAGTCTAAGGTGTTTATGATATAATTTTAAGCTCATTTTATAAGTTGAGACTGAATGAGAAACTTAAAGAAGGACATTGGGCCAGATTGTATAAATAAGCCTCCTGCAATACTAATGAATGGGAAGAGAGTTCTAAATTATCCTGAGCTTTGGTTTTGTCTCTCTGAACCACACACTAAACAGAAACTCCAGTCTCTGCATCCATCAGGAAGACTGCAGCATCTTTGACCCCGTGAAGCAGTGTTCTGGGCCCTGATAGGAAAGTTCAAGGGGAGGGGTGAGGGGGTTGGCGGCTTGACAACAGTACAGAGGAATACCTGTCGCCTCTCCCCATAACGCCAGGTAAGGAGTCATAGCATCAAACATGAGTTTCTGTTTCTGTCTACTTCAGGAACACTAAAGCAGTGTTTGCCAGCCACTATTTTTCTACTGTGATTTTTATCTTGTAGAAATCATTTTACCTTTCTAGGTCCCAAGTACTCATTTTTTGATGAAGCTTTCTTCCAGCCCATGCATTTTAAGACTGCGAAAAATTTCCCCTCCATTTTCAAATTCATTAGCCCCAAGGCTCTAGAAGGATCAGGAAAACTTGGCAGGGCAGAAGTCTATATCCAGAAACAGCATGGATATGGAGTTAGGCAAACCTGGGTCAAAATCCCAGGCTCTAACACTGAATGACCCTGGACAAAGAAGATAACGTGGTGTCTTCATTTAGGCTGCCATTGCAAAAGGAATTCATTTCTCACAGTTCTGGAGGCTTGAAGTCCAAGATTAAGGTGCAGCAGGGTCAGTGTCTGGTGAGGGCTCTCTTGGCTTGCAGACAGATGCCTTCTCCATGTATGTTCACCTGGCATTTCCCTAGTGTGCACAGGTAGAAAGAGAGTGAGGAAACTAGCTCCCTGGTGTTTCTTTTTATAGGGACACTAATATCATCAGGGATACCCACCCTCAAGACCTCATCTAAACCTAATCACCTCTCAAAGGCTCACATCCTACTACCATCACATTGTGGGTTACAGCTTCAACCCATTTGGGAAGCAATACAAATCAGTCCGTAGCAGTTGGCCTGTGAGTTAGATGACCTTCTCCTTCCTGTGTATTATAGACAGCACTGTTATGAGGATTAAATAATCTAATAAATTGATAAAGTGAAAAAGGTCTTAAAACAATACTTAGTCATGCAGTGAGTGTTCATATTCATTTTCCAGCTGAGCTGAGCACACGCTTGTAATCTCAGTACTTGGGAGGCTGAGACAGGAGAATCGCAGGTTTGTGGCCAGCCTCAGCAACTTAGTGATGCTCTCTGCAACTTAGTAAGACCCTGTTTCAAAATAAATAATAAAATAGGGCTGGGGGTGTGGCTCAGAGGTAGAATGCCCCTGAGTTCCAATGGGTTCAATCCCCAGGACCAAAAAAAAAAAAAAAGCAAACAAACAAAAAACATTCATTTTCCATCCTTCATCTGGACAATATATCTTATTACACACATCATAAAATTTACCATATTAAGTAATTTTAGTGTACAGTTCAGTAACATTAAGTATATTTGCAATGATGTACAACCAATCTCCAGAACTCTTCTCCCCTTACAAAACTGAAACTCTGCAACCAATGAACTAACAACTCCCCATTTCTTCCTTCTCTAAAATGTTTTAATTGAAAAGAACAAATAAAGAATCAAGAACTTCAATTGGCACTAGAATAGCTGCTAAGAATTGGGTTTTCTTAATACATTAAGTACCAGGTTTTAAAGATATCATGGTTGTTTCACAATTAGAGGTTCATCAAAGAGCAAGTGATGAATTAAATTCATTGATATAGGATGATTTGGTCTTGCAAAATTGTCCAATGGAAGCCCATCAATTCATTACAAAGGTTGTATTCATGTGCAGCAAATATTTAGATATGAATGGGACATAAAAAGGAAATGGGAAATAGAGTATACAATAAAGCATTGTTTTCCAGACTTCTCCAGTGATAAGAATAACCTAAGATACATGTTAAAATACAAATTCCTGGGCCCCATATCAGTCCCACTGAATCAGAATCCCCAGATTGATATGATGTTTTGAAACAACAATCTTCCAGAGGGTAAGAAATTTCTATCCACGTACACACACAACTTTCCAAAAATATGCCCAATCATGCTGATTACAGTATAAAATGAATCATTGAATATGGTAGTTCCAGTTTGAAAGGTGGACTTAAGTGTTTATTTCAGGCACAAAGGCACAGTTGGCCACAAATGAAACTAATTGCTAGGAGATACTTTTGGGGCACTTGGAACAGAATGAGAGACATAGTAGTTATAGGAATATAGTCTATAGTAGTGTAGAAATGAAGTAGGATCACAGGCCAAGTATAATATGGGGGAGGTAGAAGGGTTTATGCACACCATGTCGTAATGCCCATTCTAACATCCAAAAAATATATCACTCTTCAAAACTTGAGAGACATGAGACCAGTTTATACCACATGCCTTATGATTTATTTGTTCACTAACAATTTGTCAAAACTGGAAACTGGAAACAAAGAAACACTAAGTGCCATGTCCCAGTGAGATTTGCCTATATACACAGGGAGCCTGTGGTCCAAGGCACAAGATGCATTGTAAGCAGCCACACTGATCAAAAGGAAGACGGTGAGATGAAGGGTGGGGGATGCAGTGGGGACTAAGATGGTAAACCAGATGGAAGGGGGAGGTTGCCCCTGGCTCTAAGTTGAGGGGTCCTGTTGTTTTTGTGCAAGATGAAGCACATAGCTATGTATTTCCTGCACAGCTCCCACTAGGACTGATTCTAAGAGAACAAATACTCACAACCTTTTGACCTGACTGTGCCATGCAGTTACAAGCAAAGGCTTTAGTGCCACCATTGGGGACAATGATTGCTTGCTCAATATTATCCATTTATTCTCTTTATTTTAATACTGCTGACATCTATCCTAAAGAAAAATACGAAAAAAATTGTTTCTTGCAAAGCTCATTCAATGCTCTCTATTTGCTATAAGGTGAGTCTGTTGTTTTTATTTCTGCACAGGTCTTCCACTTCCAGTAAGCTAAGCATTGACTCACATACAACTCGTGTTGCTAGATTGTTTTATGGCTTTCCTTTCTTGCTGAAGGATTAATAGATTGTACTTAACCAAAGTCATTTGGTTAAGATAGCAAGGTGGGTGGAGGAGAAATTGCAAATTGTATTAAAATCATGCACTCCCCGTTTAAAGAAATTCCATCTCAATTCTAGGATAAACCACATGGCCTCACTTAAATCATTCTGTCTTAATTCGCACCTTCTTCAGGTTTATGTTACCAAAGCGCAGGGCATTATTCTGAATTAATGCTACACAAATCACTGATGAAAAGCACAAATAATTGTAAATCACTTTCACTATTGCAGCATTCCCTGAGATCTGCTGTTACTGGACTCTAAAGTAATAAGCACTCATGGTCAGGTATGATGAGTGAGATGGGACAAGGAGACTGAAAAAAAATTTTTTCAAGTATACATCTTGCCAGGCGTGGTGGCACAGGCTTGTAATCCCAGTACTTGGGAGGCTGAGACAGAAGGATTGCGTGTTCGCGGCCAGCCTCAGCTACTTAGTAAGGCACTCTGCAACTTAGTGAAACCCTGTTTCAAAATAAAGAATAAAAAATAGGGCTGGGGGTGTAGCATGGAGGTAGAATGCCCCTGGGTTCAATCTTCAATATCACACACACACAAAAAAAGTATACATTTTCGAGAGTCCATAAGGTTTTAAAACAATTAGAGTATAAAAACAGCTCAAACTTAGAGTATATTTGCAATTTCTTAAAATGTATATACTCCATTAAAAACTTGCCAAAACTTCAACAAGTACATAGGATGTACTCTGAATAAAGTACCTTTTTAGAGTGTTGCATTTCCATGGCAGGGCAATATCAGAAGTTACTTACACTATAACTAAAGAATTAGAAGAACACTTTGAAAGGATAAGTTAACCTTTCATATCTTCTAAAAGTAAGACTTAAACTTAAAGGAAGACTGGAGGATACTAGTAACAATTTTATCATTTTTGCCAAAGAGAAATGTAATAATCAGAATAATCTTTAAACAGCAGAAAGCACATCATTTTTCCAAGGCTTCTCAACCATCTTAATCATTCATTAGTCATTGTGCCAGAATAATAGAAATAGAAGGCCATATTATTTAGAAAAAGATAGAACTACATATACCAATATTTCATCTGAATTCCACATAGGGAAATGTACAATGATATGGAAGGACGTACTGGAGAGAAATGAACCTAAAGCAGTAACCCCTAGACAGAGGGAGGAAATCTGGGTCAGAGAAAGCAACCGCTCATGGCGGTTTCTTAGAAAGCTCACATCTTAGAGACCTTAAGCTCCCCAGAGAGAGCCCCAGGGTTGGGGAAGGCGTGTCTTTGTAGTGGTAGCAAGCAATCTGGTGACTCACAGGATCACTTGGGCATGGAAGGTATGGTAACAATAATAACTAAGCAATTAAGATTTACTAAGGGCTTACTATATTCCAGGTCCCACGATAAGGGCTTTGCATAGATCAGCTCATTTAATCTATAGACTTAATGGATAATAGTAACAACATTATCGCCCCATTTTAAAGATTAAGAAACTATGTTTTGTTCAGTTTTGCACCACTGGCTGGGAGCATGCTCTTCATGGCAGAACTTCCTGTATCTTCTCCACATTGAAGCATCAGAGCTCTATCATTCTACCATGGTGGGCTTTACGTTTCTGTCCAACAAGAGTGTTGCTGCCCTTCCCCATTCAGAGGAACTTGCCCATCTAACCTTGGCTGGCCAATCTCTATCCACCTTCTAATCATTACTTGAGTGCCTCCTCCCCCGGAATGTGTGCCTTCGTGGTTCACCCATGGTCCCTGACCCTTCCCTGTCTTAGAACTTAACTTCCAGTGCTGTGAGCACCTGATGACTTATAAATCTCCCTCCCAGAAGACTCTACCCTCTTCAATGTCGTAGATCTTCTCTACACTGCTGACTGTTGCACCCAGAGTGCACAGCACTGTGTGTGAGATGCACAGCAGGGCAGGTGATCGAAATATATTTCTTGAATTAATGAGTCATCTAACTTCTCCATTTGATGTCAAGGAAACTAATATTCAGAGGGGTTTTGTAGCTTGCCCAATACCACACAGGAGGCTGGGGCACAGGTATTGTAGAGGCCAAAACTAGGTCTAACTCCTGGGTAGAGCTCATCCTGCTTTGCTGCTGTCGCTTCTCACCTAGAATGTCTCCACCATCAACATTCACCCATTATTAGGGCCCCAGCTCTTGTCTTCTCCTCACTTACACTGACGTAAGAAGACATATGCAAGGTCTAAAACATTCATCAAGCAATTAATCATGGTCAACCTTGTATTAGAATTCTACTATTGTGTTTAAATCTCTCCCACCAATATCCAGTGTTCTTCACTATCCCCAGGTACACCTGCATTTTGCTTTGCTGCCTACAGTAGGGACTTTACAGTCTATAGTAGGTCAATGTTAATTTGATTTTGTAGTACTATGTATATAGAGTGCACACAGCCCATACTTTTTCAAAGGTCAATAACAGTGATACAAAGCTTAATTGTTATCCTTTAAGAATCCAGAGAAGGAGAAATGGATTCCCATTCCCTATTCTTGTCACAATTTTAGACCTGCCAGCCAGTACTTAATATCAAGAAATACAAGTTCTAACTAGTGGATCCATATTTCCTGACATTGGAATATAAATTAGGAGAGTCTAATTTATATTGATTTAATTAGGGGACTCAGCCATTTCCATTATTTGTACCTACCACTCCCATTGCCTATTAGCTATTCTCCAAATAGATCTATTCAAACAAATTTATCAGATTACCTCTGAAACATTACATATTGGCCAAGGGGTGAGAACAAATAACACTAAGATTGATAAGCCATTACTGAATGATGTTTAAAAAAATTGAACAAAATGAGAGAACTTCAAAAACTCATTGACATTTCTTCAGAAGTAATATTATACAATTGCTGTGTTAGTAAGCTTTCTGCTACTATAACAAATACTGAAGATAAGTAACTTATAAAGAGAAAATGTTTATTTTGGCTCACAGTTTAGAGGTTTCAGTCCATGATAGATTGTTCCTATTGCCTGTAATAGCACATCATAGCAGAAAATGTGGTAAAGCAAAACTTCTCACTGCATGATGAGAAACCAAAGAAAAAGAAGAGACCAGGATCTCACAATCTCCTTCAATGACCCAATACCTAAATGATCTAAATACCTCACATTAGGCCCCACCTCTACCACCACCAGTAAGACCCTAGTAACCTAAGGACCTAGACTTTAACACATTTTAAGCATCTCTAAAATATAGCAAACACCAACAGACAGGAAAGGGTGGCAGAGAACCAAGTGTCCAGGTTATATGACATTGTTTGTACCAATTTGTCACTCTGATTCTAAGGCAAAAAAAAAAAAGAGGAAAAGTATAGTCTGTTAGACACATATATTGTCCCAACAAGGGTAAAATATCAATATATATTATTGAAGTATAAAAAATCTAGTTCCAGGAGAAAACCTTGGCCCATTTTTATTTCCTCCATTCCACAGTAAATATATCCATTCATCATTTAGCCACCCTATCTTGTTGAAATTCTATAAAATGCTGCCTACTTCATCTTGAAATATCTCTGCTTGGAGAAGAATGTGCAATTTAAGCACAAAAGCTTTAAAATACCACAAGAGTAATATAAAAAATCAGCTTAAGAACTTAACACAAGACAAAATACCAATAAATCTCAGAATGAATGTGTGTGCATTTTAATAAGAGAATTCCTGAGTCCAGTATTACAGTTTGGTCTGCCAAATATAAGATATTTTCCAAGATTCTATGTTCCTAATTGTAATAAAAGGTCTTATTGTAAATGCATCAGGAACAGGGGGGAATTTGGGGTTAAAGAGTTTTATAGAGGGGATAACTTACATAGCTGCTGGGAGAATTGACAATTAATTTTCTAGATCCAATCTTGGGTTTGAAGTTAGGATGTTGAGTCTTGCCCTTTTTACATTATTTTTTAAATAGCTTTTGGTGTTTAAAAAGATTTTTATGCAGGAAGATCACCTCATCTTTCATTCTTCTGTCCTTATTTTTTTCTTTTTTTCATTCACTTCATCAGAGATGTGGCATTTACATTGATATTCATCCACACACTTGTCTGTAAGTGCTTAGGAATATTCAGATATACTCCTTAATGTTAAGAAAAATAGCATTTTATTCCAAACCCTCATCTCTAAAACTCAAGTTTTCATTCAATATTGTAGCAGGTGAGGAGAAAAGATCATGAGTCTCTGCTTGTGGTGGCATTGAGGAAGACAACCTGCCACTGAACTCAAGTGGTTGACAGGCGGCCTGGAAGCAGATTGTTGAGCCAGATGATTCCCCAATAATGTGGCTCTACTTTCCTGCATTCACCAATGGATGGGACAAAGTTAGAGCAAAAGCTATGTACAAACAAACACCACTGAAATTCAGAGAACACATTGGCAACAGATAGAGGGAGAGAGAAGAGAAGCAGGATTTGTCTGCTGTTTCAGAAATATCATTAAATAGCCTTTACTTTAGGATAAAATCTAGATAAGTTGTTATTTCTCTACTTTCCATTATTTGAAACATTGTTTTAGTGTGTATTCTGTTGCTATAGCAAAATACTGGAGACTGGATAATTTATAAAGAATAGAAGTTTATTTGGCTTACAATTCTGGACAGTGGGAAGTCCAAAAGCATGGTGTTGGCATCAGTGAAGCCTTCTTGCTGCCTCATAACATAGCAGAGGTCATGGTGAGACAAAACAAGCATGTGTGCTCAGTCTCTCTTTTCTTACAAAGTCACTAATGCTATCATGAGGCTCAGCCTTCGTGGCCTCATCTAATCCTGTTTTATCTCTCAAAGGCCTCACCTCTAAATACCAACAACATATGAATTTTGGGACTAAGTTCGTAACACATGAATTTCTGGGAGACACATTCAAGCTATAGCATATACTTGTCCCCTCAACTCTTCAAACAATTTGACTGTACTTAGAACCCTGTCATCCCTAGAAAGGCTGGGCAAGGGTGATTCGGCCTCTGTGGACACCAAAAGTATGAAAGGCTATCATACTCTTGAGGCCTTCATAGGCCTCTTGGATATCATTACAGTCAGAAAGTCTGACATTTAATTTTAATGTTATGCAGAAAAAAGAAGTAAGTTATAGCATCCCAGGTAGTTACCCTGGGCTTGGGAGACGGCAGCAGTGACTCCGAGTTGAATGTTTGAGTAGATAAAACTCATCTTTCTTGGACTTCAAAGTACATCACCTGCTGGTGTGTGTGTGTGTGTGTGTGTGTGTGTGTGTGTGTGTGTACACACACACACACATTGAGAGAAAACACAATGATGTCTCAGAATTCCCTTTGGGCTCATAAGCAAGTACTTGTTTACAGAGAAGGAAAAAGTGGTTCTTCAGCACCTTATATTGATGAAATGAGCTATACAAAGTGCATCATTGATCAGCTTCTTGACAGCACAAAATCAAAAGGTCAGAACAGAAGAGAAAAGAAACCTGGCTGGGGAAAAACAAAGCAGAAGGGGCCAAAGTGCTAAGTCATTATCTCTTTGAATTCTCAACAGTGAGGAAAGAGAATCACATTTGTTAGCTCCTTGCACTTATTCTCAGATTCACAAATATTTGTCCCCAAAGACCCTGAACAGATTCTAGTTCCTCCCCATCACTTTATTATTGAGACTGCCAAGCCCCAGTAAGTTTGAGAGTTTTTATGAACTTCTCACAGTCTTAACAGGTGGTAATTAAATGGCAGAACCCAGGTTTCCTCTTGGAATGGATGATAACATAGCCAAAACTGGGGTTTTGGAGGCAAGAAATGATTTCTGATCTTGTCTTGTGGTGGTTGTGGGACAAGGGACCTGTTTTCATTATCTTAATAGTGACCACCTGTTTTTATATTGACAGTGACCAGCACTACTATAGCATTTTCACATTTTAATCTTCCTGGTAACCCCACATCTCTATTTCCCAGTTGCAGAAACTGGGGCTCCAAGAGTTAGAGTAATTCATCTAAGTTACCTAGCTCAAAAATAACTCTAAGCTGGGCATGGTGGCACACACCTAAAATCTTAGTACTTGGGAAGCTGAGACAGGAGGATCACAGGTTCATGGCCAGCCTCAGCAACTTATCGAGGCCCTTTGCCCCTCTGAGTTCAATCTCCAGAAAAAATAAAGACTGTAGATTCTACGCTGCTGCTTTCCTTTTCTTTTGTCTCCATTATTTCAAAAATAGACCCAAGGCACAGGTGTCCTTATTTACAAGAAAAAAATATATCCTGAAAAACTATACTGAGGCTGCCCCCAACCACCACATATTCACTTACCTGTTGAAATACTTTAACAATACTCAAAATTCTCATCTTTTTATCAATTTACTGTTTGAAGGCCAACACATACCACTACAGTAAAATTGCATTGAAATTAAAATGAGATTCTTGTGTGTGTGGTAAGAGGAACTGAACCCAGGAACATTCTACTACTGAGCTACATCTCAAGTCCTTTCTATTTTTTTATTTTGCGATAGGGTCTCGCTAAGTTGCTGAGATTGGCCTTGAACTTGTGATCTTCCTGCCTCTGCTCCTCAAGTAGTAGGATTACAGATGTGCCATTATGCCTGGCTTAAAGTAAGATTCTTCAAGGAACTACATGATTCCAACCTGAATCATAAACTATTGTTACTGTCATGTGTTTCTTTAACTTTGAGGAATGTCTAAAACTCCCATTCCTTGCTGGAAGAATGAGATCAAGTTGCTATCATTTCTACAAAGTACTGGCAAGCACACATGCTTAGAAATTTCTTTTAAGTTAGAGTTCATCTCAATTTCCCTGGCATTTTCTGACTGAAAATGGAATACTGATCCTAAGGCAACCAACAGGCACTGGAGTGCACATCTTTAGTCTTCCTGCTCCAAAGTGGAGGATGAAAGCTGTTAGAGCCAGCCCCTGGGAGGCCTTCTTGGAGTGCCAGGGATACTGGCCAGGGCAGCAACTCCAAAACAGGGTGCCTGTTCTCCAGGCTGTACACAGAGCAGATTTGCATATTTCTATCATGTGAATAATTATTCTAATAAAGAGATTGGTACATTAGCTGAAACTCAGGGACATGCAAAATGTATTAGATAATTTATGGTCCAACAAGTTTCCTGTGGAGAAGGCAGTTAGAGAAACATTTCCAAAATGCATGTCATTTTAATTCTCAATCTAAGAAGAATCATTATATTGATACTAGTTTTCCCCTTTAGAATTATACATTATCATCTTTCACGGTGCAGGATGCTATAACAGGATGATGACCTTCTGCCCCTGCTGACACCAGCTTCAGGGAGAGTTCAATACCTACTTAGCATTATAATCACACCTCTCAAATGTACACAAGTCTCATTAGTTCCCTGGAATTATATAAACTGAAGATCTGGCATTTTGTGCAGACTCATGTAGCATACGTGCAAACAATTACAATTGCCATAGTTACACATGATTTTCAGTGGCCATATATTTTTATATAAAATATACTCATGGTATTCCTTATGGAAAATAGTCATGACAATGCATTGTGGAGGTAAAAAGGAAATGGAAAACAAATCTCTCATTATTTTACCAGCAGTGCCATGATTCCAAGCAACTATAATACTATTTGAAAATGGGGCAATGGAATCAATAGTGAAAGTCTTCGTTGCAGTAATATAAATTTTTATTTTTAACTTGAAAAAGAGGCACAGAAGGTCATGCAGAGAATAACGGGATCCACTAGTAGAAAACACCAGCAACAGATAAAATTCAAGAACTTTCCGCGTTCAGTTCAGCAAAGTATTAACTCTGTCCTCAAGACTGCTGCTGCCCTTTCCCAAAGCCCTTGTACCAATTAGAAAATGATGTTCCTCTGGTCATTCATAGGCTGTGGAGCACACCCCGGAGGAGCAGAGCAGCTAGCTGGGTTTCAGGCCTTAAGATTCCTCAGGCCAAAGCCTTTGTGCAACACACAACATGCACACACCTCTATAGTGGACCTATCTGTAGAAGTAAAGAAGTTAAGGAACAGATTGAAAAATTATGGTATGTTCACTGATAGAATATTAGAAAATGACCAAAACTGCCTTAAAAGGTATTTAATACTTAAACTTTTCTTTACCTATACCAGTGAAATATTTATCATACAGTGCTCAGTTAGAAATATATACATGGACCCTGCACAAGAGTCAATTCAAGATGGATCAAAGACCTGGAAGTCAGGCCAGAGACCTTGCAGCTACTTGAAGAGGGCATAGGCCCAACACACCAACACATAGGCATAAGTAAAAACTTTCTCAACAAGACCCCAAAGGTACAAGCAACTCAAAGGAAGATCAATACATGAGATTGCATCAAACTGAAGAGCTTCTAGCTCTTCTGCAGCAAAGGAAACTATCAAGAACCTCAACAGAGAGCTCACAGAGTGGGAGAAAATTTTTGCCAGCTACTCCTCTGATAGAGGACTAATATCTAGGATATACAAAGAACTTAAGAAACTCACAGCTAAGAAAGCAAATAACCCAATCAAAAAATGGGCAAAAAATCTAAATAGACACTTCACAAAAGAAGAAATATAAATAATATAAATGGCCAATAAATGTATGAGGAAATGTTCAACATCATTAGCAATCAGAGAGATGCAAATCAAAACTACCTTGAGATTTCACCTAACCCCAATTAGAATGGCAATCATCAAAAACACAAAGAACAACAAATGCTGGTGAGGGTGTGAAGAAATGGGAACCTTAATACATTGTTGGGGGGATTGCAGATTAGTGCATCCACTTTGGAAAACAGTATGGAGGATCCTCAGATGAATGGGAATGACTCTACCATATGATCCAGCACTACCACTTCTGGGTATCTACCCAAAAGAATGGAAACCAAACTCTCAGACCAATGCATGTGTATCTATGTTTATAGCTGCACAATTCACAATTGGCAAACTGTGGAACCAGGCCATCAGCAGATGAATGGATTACAAACTATGGATATGTACACAATGGAATTTTACTCAGCCATAAAGAAGAACAAAATCATGTCATTTTCAGGGAAATGGATGGAACTGGAAAACATTATGTTAAGTGAGATTAGTCAGTCACAAAAAGTAAAAAATTGTGTGCTCTCCTCATATGCAGAAGCTAGGACTCTCGATGAAGAAGAAGAAACCTTAGATGAGCAAAGAAGGTGACTTAACTGAAGGTGATGGAGGGGAAGGGGAGCACCCTAATGCATATGATGTACTTTCACAAACTTATCAAAGTCAATTACTAAACTGAACTGGAGAAGGAGAGAGGGAGAGGGAGTGAGGTGGGAATTGGGGAAAGGTTAAATGAGAAATATGTGCATGTATGTCTTTACCAGCTTGGACCTAACAAAGATGTACGATTACAATGCACCAATAAAAAAAATTGAAAAAAGAAATATATACATGGAAAAATGTTCAGAATCATTAGCAATCAGGGAGGTGCAAATGAAAACTACACTGAAATTCCATCTAACCCTAATCAGAATGACAATCATCAAAAAGTCAAACAACAATAAGTGCTGGCAAAGATGTGGGGAAATAGGAATTCTTCCACACTGTTTTTGGATTTGCAAATTAGTACACCATTATGGAGACCAGTGTGGAGATTATTCAGGAAATTGGGAATGTATCCACCATATGATCCAGCTATGCCACTCTTGGGTATCTTTCCAAAGGGATCAAAATCAGAATATTATAGTAATACATTCATATCCATGTTTATGGCAGCACAATTCACAATAGCCAAATTATGGAGTCAACCTAGGTGTCCATCAACAATCAACAGATGAATGGATTACAAAATTATGGGATATACACAATGGAAGTCCACTCAACAATCAAGAAGAACAAAATAATGGCATTTACAGGAAAATGGATGGACCTGAAGAACATTATGTTAAGTGAGATTAGCAAATCACAGAAAGTGAAGAGTCCTGTGTTTTCTCTCATTTGTGAAAGCTAGGGAATAATTGGATACCAGAGAGACTTCAGATAATGGAGAAGAAACTCCAGTAAGGCCAAGGAAGTTGTCTAGGGGAAGGAGGGGTAGGAGAAATAACGAAGGAATCAGTTCCATTGACATGTGCGTAAGTGAGAATACCAATGCCAATCTCAATATCCTGTATGGTGAAGGAGGCAGGGAGTGGGGCGGGAGCTGGGGAAAAGCCCACCAAGAACTGTGTGCATGTATGTCACTCTCACTACAAACTACATCATGATGTGAGACTACAATGCACCAATAAAAGTATATATATAGGAAAGCAACATAAGAAAAGGCCAGAGAATTGAGAGGATCATGCTTTATCCTTAGTGCAATGGGAAACTATTTGAAAGTTTTACTTACAGGAGTGAAATGAAGAAATAATAAAACCAAATTTTTTTTTTCTGTACTGGGGATTGAACTCAGGGGCTATACCCACAGCCATATTTTTTATTCTTTATTTTGAAACAGGGTCTCACTAAGTTGCAGAGGGCCTCAGTAGGTAGCTGAGGCTGGCCTCAAACTCGGATCCTCCGGTCTTAGCCTCCCAAATGCTGGGATTACAAGCGTGCGACACCACACCCAGCTATGAAACTACATTTTCAAATGAAAAAAAAGTAGATCCTAAAGTCCGAAATGCATTGATTTCAATTTTATGAATAAATTATCAGATGTTAGTAAGAGTAAAAAGTGTACACCAAAACATTATCTCTGGACCATGCAATTATGGAAAATCATTTTTGTATTAATACATTTCTGAATTTGAAAAGTTATCTTCAAAGAATATGCATTACTATGAATATATATGAATTATAAATAATAAAGAGGTATTTATAACTCATCTGCTTTTCAATCTAGGGAATAATATCACTAGTTACTTTTCTCTGTTTGTGGTGCTGGGGATTGGACCCAGGGCCTGTCGCATGCGCCGCAAGATCATTTAGCTGTATCCCCAGCCCTAGTTTCTTATTTTTATCCAAAAGCTTCCCAAGTAAAACACATCAGGAGGCTAAAGCAACAACGCAGCAGTTGATTGTTTTTCTGAGGCTGTGGTCTCCTTTAGGATGGGCAAGGAATCTATGGTGGTTTAATCAAGAAAAAAGTGCAGTTTAAAGTAAAGGATGAAAGCTCAAATTTTACCTTCAGTAGCCATTAGTATATGTCCTTGGGAAAATTATTTAACCTCTATGATTCCCTCTCTTGTTTTATCATATGGGGTTAACTACTCCCACCTTAAAGACTGGCACAAGCATAAAATGAACTCACATACCCAAAGCTCGTAGTACTGGACCTGGTACCCTCTAGATGCATAATAATTCAGACTTGTTACCATGGTCCTGTATATCTTACTCATCCCCTAGCCTACTTTCTTGTACATATTCAAGGCTGAATAAGTGATACAATCCGTGGGGTACATTAGACTTAGTGGAAACCTGACAGTCTCAGAAGAAAAATCTAAAATATTTTGTGGCTGGGTAAGCCCTATTGAAATTGCTTTATTTGAACAGACTCTAGGCTGTGTTAGTGAGCAGAGAGGTTCTCGGAAAGATCTTGTCTCCACTCCCAACCATGTGTCTGAACAGCTTGTTTTGTGTCCTGATATTTCAGCCTCCTGGGGCTCTGCACCCTTCATGGGTAGACATTTAAAAGCACAATTCACAATAGACAAATTAGGGACACTAGGTGTTTATCAGCAGATGATTGGATAATGAAACTATGGTATATACACACAATAGAATTTTACTTAGCCATAAAGAAGAATAAAATTATGTCATTTGCAGGAAAATGGATGGAATTAGAAAATATTGTGCTAAGTGAGATCAGCCAGTCTTAAACAGTCAAGGATCATATATTTTCTCTCATATGTAGAAGCTAGAACAAAAACAGGAAGCAAAAGAAACTTCACTCAAATGAAGCAAGAAAACAGTAAAATAGTGGAAGGGAATTGGGAGAGGGAGGTGGAGGGGGGAAAATGAGGATTGAGGAAGGGAACAGTTCAAATAAGGTTACATCCATATAAGGTTTCACTACCAATATCACTAATATGTATCCAGAGGGAGCAAGAGGGAGGGCTGGGCACATGGATAGAAGTACACCAAGTGATGTGTGCAACATATGTTTGTATCACTTTGAATCTCACTAGGATGTATAATTACATTGCACCAACCAATAAGAGAGGGGGGGTGGTACACCATTCTAAAAGGGAATGGAACTCAGGGCTACAGGGGGAACCTAGTCTAGAAAGCCTGGTATCTATCACCAAAGGCACCCTTGGGCCAATTGTAACAATAATGGCAAATGCTTACATAGCATTTACTCGGCGCCAGGCACTGGTATAAATACTTTACTCATACCCAGCCATTTAACATATGCAGATCTGCACTAGGTATTCAATAGGCAAGAACCTCTAGGTTCTTAGAAAAAGGTTTAATAGAAAAAGGACTTTAATACTGATGCCAGGAGGGGCTAAATATCAGTACAACTTTTCTATCAGATCATGGAATTAGGGGATACCTATCATGTAGGGTCAGGGTACCCTGAAGGAAAAAACTCACAAGATGTTAGGTAAGCCTTTCAGGACTACAATGTAACTTTGGCAGTTTGAGGGGTTTCAAGGCTATATTTAAATTCTACTCAGAGTCCTCAACATCTCTTACATAATGTTTGTTTTTTCTCTTTTCCCATTATTTTGTCTTATGCTCACTTTGAAAATACTAGCTTATCTGGAAAAGAGTGTTTAGCACTAATGACCAAAAATAGGGCTGTTCTCCAGCCCACCCTGACACCCTCCAGCTGGGAGTAAATTACACAAAGATGGCCCTCCTTCTCCCTCTGGCAGGACTGTGACAGTGACCATCAGGGTTGGGTGCTTACAGCTAAGAGAAGAGCCCTCTCACTTGCCTGGGACTCCCCCATGGACTTGTATAAAATTCTGTATTATTAGTGTATTAGCTTTCCTGTGGAGGGAGCTCCCAAACTGCATAAACTGAAGGCCTCACAAACCTGAAGCCACTCCTGGTCACAGGGCAAATCCAATGAGAGCCCCAAGGGACAAATGGAACAGAGGCATTGGGGTCAGGATCCTCAAAGTTTCTGGTCTCTGCTGTAAGGTTTAGTATTGTTTTGAGGGTTTGGAGTAGTTCCCATGCATATCCCAACTCTGCAATAAGTTATTTTTTAATTTTCCTTCTATTATTTGTTGATGATTGCTACCCAAATGAAGCAAAAAAGGCTTATTTCATGAAAGGTGCAACCCTCCTTCAGGCCATCCTGAAAGATGTAACAATGTACGGACCGGAGTCTCACATAGGAGTGTCAGGCAGGGGATGCAGCTCAGTGGTAGTGTATATATTCAGTATGTGGGAGGCCCTGGGTTCAATCACTAGCATCATGAAATAAATAAGTAAATAAATAAAAGTAATGGAATACATAAGTCTCATCCCAAGCATGATTGGAGAAGTCTAAAAAAGGCATCAAGAAAAGGAAGACAGTTCCTCTAGCAGTCCAGTGCTCTTTTCCCTGTTGACAAGCAAAACAAAACAAAACAAAACAAAACAAAAAAACCCTACAGGGGATATTGCAGAACATAAAGCCTTCATTTGTGTTGATTTATTCCCATACTCCTGGCTTTGGAATGTTCTAAGAAAATCCTGGCCCTGCCTTTTAGCATCCTAGCTGCTAATATTAATATGAGGATCTTATTCAGATAAAGCCATATAAAATTTTTATATTCATTGTTCTCACAAAAATATTTTATATGCCCAAGGAGAAAATACATCTAAATGCTAGTAGCATAATAATGCTAATAATAACAACAACAGTTGTATTGGAACAATATTCTCTTTCTCTCAATATTCATGGTTTTATTAGTTAGGTTTTCATTGCTGTGACAAAATACCTGAGAAAATCAACTCAATGGAGAAAATATTTTTTCTTTTGGCTCATGGTTTTAGAGGTTTCAGCCCAGGTTGGTTGACTCCAATGTTTCTGGGACTGCAGAACAAGACAGAAGGGTGTGGCACCTCATTGTTGGGCAGGAAGAAGAGGAGAGAGAGAGAGAATATATTTTTTCCAGAGCATGCCCCCAGTGATCTACTTCTTCCAACTAGGCCCTATCTCCTATAGTTTACACTACCTCCCAATATTCCATTTAATTGTGAACCCATCAATGAATTAACCCATTGATGATATCACAGCCCTCATGATTCAATCATTCCCCTAACACCCCACCTCTGAACACTAGGGATCAAGCCTTCAACACCCGGTTCTTGAGGGACATTTCAGATTCAAATTGTACCAATTGTATCATTTATTTATGTATTTATTTGTTTATGTATTTATTTGTTCATGCATGTAACTGTGCATGGAACCCAGAACATTGCACTCTACCACTGAGCAGCATCCCTATCCCCAGGTATTACTTTGTAATATAAAAGGGACATTATAAGCTGGAGGGGGTAATCAGTGGTTTTATCCCCAGTACTTGGTCTACTGGAAAGCATCCAATATATACTGCTTGAAATGAATAGTCCATAAGCCAAGGGAAGACAGTTAGACTTCTCAGTACTTGGTGGAATCCAGATGCAAGCTCCCTTGGTAGACGACTGTTGCTGCTCTCCTTATTCTATTTGCATTAGACATGTTTCCTATATGATTATTATTTTCCTGGCCATCTGTATGGGTCCAGTAACAAGATAAGAACCCAGAGAATATATCATGATGATGTTTAAGATGGCAACAAGGAAATCCATTTTTTTCTAAAATCCCCAGGGAATTGGTTCTTATGCAAAGTTGATTTTTAATGCTTCAGCTTTCGTTATTATTTTTATCATCGATCACTTAGGCAATAGAAAAGCATATCCCTTATTTTAACCAGAAAATGAAAGTATCAACTTGAGTCAAATCCAGTAACATGAAAATTCTAACTTAATTCCAATCACCCTAGGAGTTGCTGCCTGGGATAGCATTAGTCTGGGGTACACCTTGTATAGTTATGTTAAATACTGTACCCTGAGAAGAGGGAAAACACCTGTTGGGTGGAGAAGACAAAGTGACATAAATTTTGTTAAATTTCCCTTATCTTGCTCAGCAGATCGACTGAGGTCCCTGCCCTACGATGTGGAGCCAAAGCCTATCTCAACAAGTTTTTAATGAGTTTGCTTTCTCTGCCTGTCCACTTTGTCCTCTGTCCACATATTCCTGTGCCTTCAGTTGATTTCTCTCGGTCTCTACTTTAGGCCTGCTATTGAAGGTTGGCACCTGTGGGCTCTTCTGGGTCCCTTCAAGAATAGGTAGCTATAAGCAATATAGATTAAGTGCTGAAAACATCTCTATAGTAAATTGTGAGACTCAACCAGATCTTTCTTATACCAGTCAAACCATGGAATGACTCCAGGTACAAATTAGGCCAACCCCTAGTTTTTAGATAGGGAATTTGCAGCCCACGTGTTCCCCAAGGTCTTTATGAAAGCACTCGGTGGAAGCCCAAATGCCTCCCTAGCTTCTTCAGTTCCAAGTAGTAAGAGACTGAGTATCATTCCAGGGTAGCTCTGGAAAAATATCAGGCCTCTCCAGAGGTTCATCGGGTGGTGCTCAGTTACCTCTCCGTGGCTCTGGATGGCCTCTCCCAGCCTCTGAAGCCATTTATCACGGATATGCAGAAGTCCAATTAACTAGGATGCTTGTTAAGTGGAATTCTCATAACTAAGAACTCACCTTAGGACAAAGCTTTCTTAGCAATGACATGACATACTGTATTTTCCAGAATGCTCACAGTGTTTCCAGAGACTAGTGCTATTTCAGAATCTCTCTATATGGAGGTGGGATCTATGTCTCCTCCCTGGCTATCCTTTATGACAGCCTGGATCAAGGGGGCATTGTAGAGGTGATGCTGTGTGACTTCTGTGGGTGGGCAGAAAAAGCGAGATGATTCCTCTCTCTCTCTCTCTCTCTCTCTCTCTCTCTCTCTCTCTCTCTCTCTCTCCCCCCCCTCCCTTTGGACCTCTGAGCTGTCATAAAGAAATCAGGCTACTCTGACATAGAGACATAGAGAATGGCGAGAATGGCTCTTTACAGCTCAGGTACAATACTCACAAGTTAGGGAGTCTTCAGGTGATTCCAGTCCCAGCTACTGTCTGACTACAACTTCTTGAGAAACCCCAGTAAATGCTGGGAGTAAGTACAGGACAGCATGTGGCTATGGAGAAGGCTGGGATAAAAGAGGAGGTACAACTTTAGTTGGGTCTTGAGATATTAATAAAGCCCGTCAGATGGACAAAGACAATACCCAGGTATTGAAGTGGGCAACAGCCACATGAAGCTGCAAGCTTATTCTGGGGGTGAAATTAAGGACTTCATCTGCAGAGTCAAGGAAGGACACAAGCAAAATGAAACATAGCCTTATTTTCTTTAAAAAAATCATTTATTGTTCTCTTTTCTTCTTTTTTTAGAATTTTATTGGTGCAATGTATATTATACATGATAGTGAGAATCAAAGTGATACATTCATATACACACAAACCATATCTCTTGGTGTCTTTCCCTGTCACTCCACCACTCCCCTGATTTTCATCAAGATCATTCTGAATAATGGAAAGGGTGAGGTAAAAGTGGCAAGAAGATCAGCAATGCTGTGGAGATAGGTCAGGTAATAGATGATCAAAGTCCAAAGGAAGGCAATAGCTGTTCAGATGGAGAGAAGGTAGCAACAGGGAGAAGAGAAGTGTCTTGGAAAGAGCTCGGCAGCTATTAAATAGAAGGCAAAGGTGGATCGAGGTTTGTAGCTCAGGCAGCAGGGTGGATGGTGGTGCTGCACACTAAACCTTAGCTTGCAGGCCACGTGTACTGGGTGGAGGCAGTTGGACTCATGCTTTCTCCACCTATGTACATGCTCCTCAGAGGGATACTCATGTACCAGAAAGATGTACAGGTGTCATCAGCATGGAGGCATTTCCCAGTCTAGAAGATGGATGAGCCTTGGAAGAGTAAATACAGCAATGAAGGAACCAGGGAGTGAGAGAATCCTGAGAAACACCAGCCTTTGAGGAATAGACAGAGGCAATAGGCCTGGGAAATGAGAATTGCAAGAGTCAACAGACAGAAGATGAGCCCAGGACCCCAGAACCAAGAGGTTACCCATCACTGGGCTAAAGGAAGATCGTCTCTGGGTGGCATCCAGACATGCTCCTCCTCGACTCGCCCTTTGTCCTTCCTCAATACATAACATTTGAGGAAATGCAGAGCCCAGCACAAGACAAGGTCTCTGGTTTATCACTTAGGGAAAATAATAATTCTTATATTTTTCAAATTTATCCATTAACTTTCATGGTTTGGTCCAGGAATTTGCTTAATTCTTTAGGTATTCATCAGAATTTTTAGTAAGAAGACATTTAAAATGCAGGGCACAGAGCATTGTGGCTTTTGGATGTGGTCCAATTGATACAGTAACCAGATCCACAGGTATATCCAAACCCCCCAGGCACAGTACCAGCAAACTTGTACATTCTTTAGAATACTACGAATCCTGAGAGCTGCCAGGATTTAATTAATATTGATGGTCCCCTTTTTTAAACTGTCAGACTTTGAAAGTATCTTAAATGTCATCAACTCTGACTTCTAAAACTGACAGACTTTGGATGGTGTCATTAGAAGGCAGGGACTAGTGGGTTTTAATTCAACTGGAAGCAGAACAAGTAGGGGAAACTTGATTCTATTCAGAGTTGACCTGCAGGTGCATATAAATTATTAATGAGAACTCAGCCATCAAGGGTAGTCATAAAGGGGTGAAAGTGGGTTGGCTGTAGATGAATCATAGACTTTCTTTCCGCTAGGGTTCTGAGGCCCGGACACTCATTCTCCAGGTGAGGAAACAAAGGACTCCAAAGGTTAAGTAACTATCCCAAGGTCAAACTCAAGCTAGAACCAGAACTGGGTTGATTCCTGGGGTGGAACCACTGTGTACTTGTGTCCTTCTGCCCAGGTAACTCCAGGCCATCTCTGGTTTTATCTTATGTGTCTTATATCAAATATCATGAATATGGAAAGCAGAAGATATTGTTCTCTGTTAGCAAATGAATTTCCAACATCAGCAGTCACTTGTATTTAAGGATGTTTTTATAAAGCTTTTCCAATGTCCACCAAATACAAATACAATTGTGGAAATGCAAACAAAATTCATGCTGCTTATGGGTTAATCTAATGTATCATAGAAAGTATGCACCTATTGTATCCTTAAGACAGCTTAGGAAAATGAAGTAAAATTTTATCTAGAGAAATGTAATTATGAATAACTTCCCAAAGTCTAATTAATTTTATTTCTCAAGATACAGATTACAGCATCACAGTGAGTAACTAGAAACTTGGCAATTAAAGCCCAAACTTTCTGGCTACCAGTATAGTGCTCCCCTCAGCAGGTAGCTAAATGCTCCCTGAATCTCTCCTAAAACTTCTCCATGGTTCACAAGATCTCCTATTTTCTAAGACCAGCTGGCTTTTTTTTTTCAGGCTTTGTACTCTTTTGCCTCTCTAGTATTGAAAATAGCTCTCACACACCATCTCTTAGACAAATCTTTCTTCTCTTAGCTTTCATAAGACAAGGATAGTGAAGAGTTTTTATTAAAACTCAAGGACTAAACCTGATGAATCAGGATTACTTCCTGGAGCACAGCATTGGGAAGAATTCTGAGGCAAGTCCAACTACTATGGAAAAAATTTCCATTACTGATTAGTGATGTCTGCAGTGAATAGAGCAGAGAAGGACAGGAGCTCTTGGACATCACATTTGTCATTACAGACTGTTATTCTCTTAAGTTTATATCCCTTGATCTGAATGTCTAGGTCTACCTGCCTGATGAGCAGCTCCATTTTAACAGCACACCAGCATTTCAAGTGCAAAATTTCTTAAACTAAATTAACCTCTCCCAAGCAGACCATTCTTCCTTTTTGCATTCATTAGTTACATTAATACAATTTCAGATTTATCCCCATTTTTGTTTTCCCTTAGGAATCCTCTTAATTTAATCCCTCTCACTTGGACAACTGTCATCATCTTCTCTCTGGTCTATTTAGACAGTCTCTCAACCCTTCAATCTATGTATAGGCTGGTCCAGATTATCCTTCTGAAATAAAATTGCAGATGATATGATGCCTGTCATTGTTTGGGTTTCCTCAAAAGCAGACCCCTAGACAAACATGAGTTCATTTGGGAGATGATCTCAGGATAGTGAGTTTTTAAATAAGTAAGATAGGGAAGACAAGGAAGCTCATGCGGTAGATGACAGAGTGCACTGCCCAAATTCTCCCTCAGGACAGAGGTCCTTACTTCCTCAGTCACTAGAAGTACTGGTGGCTGTTGATTCTAATCTGAGTCCTTCACCAGGAATTCCTCTCAGCAGCAAAGAACAGTCTTAACTCCCTACTGGGGGCAGCCATATCATTGGCTACCCAATAAATAGAAATAATGGCCTGTGTTCTACCTTGCTCTTAAAGCATTAACCCTGAAGGGCTCTCCTAGCTCCAGAGCTTCTGGTGGGGTCTTTTGAGGCTATAATTGTACTACAGTTCAACAACTCTTTTCTTTCCAATTCTGCTTCTTTTCTCCCAGACAGATGTTGACTTCAAATGAATTTCTCAATAAATCTCCTGCAGAAAATTCTCTATGGTAGGGGGTGTTTTTCAAACAGTCTCCTAAGACAATTAATAACATTGTATTAATAAGCAATATGAGCCGGGCGTGGTGGCGCACGCTTGTAATCCCAGTATTTGGGAGGCTGAAACGGGAGGATACAGATTTGAGGCCAGCCTCAGCTACTTAGTGAGGCCCTCAGCAACTTAGTGAGACCCTGTTTCAAACTAAACAATAAAAAATAGGACTGGGGATATAACTTGGAGGTAGAATGCCCCTGGGTTCAATCCCCAGTATTGCAAAAAAATAAATAAATAAAAATATGTTGCTGGTGACCCTTTCACAAACTGCATAGACCTCAGCATTGACACCAAGAAGCGAGGCGGCAAGGGTGTTTATCCAGTGACTCCTATCCTGCATCCACTGAGAGATGCTCCTTGGGCAGTAATGTCCTGATACTTTTCATCTATCTGTGTACTTATCCAGAGAACGCACTCAGGCAGAGAGATGCAGGAAGCCATCATGTTAAGGGTAAATACCTGAAGGTGACTTTCAGAGTAAACTTTTGGGATCTGGGCAAAGAGTACCAACAACATCTGCTGCAATTTTCCTCATCAAAAAATTGTCTGACCCTCTGTTCTCTACAGAAGGAATCACAAGCTCACAGCACAAAACCCTGTCAATTATTGATGTGACGGCTGGAAAAACAGTATTTCAAATTTTTTAATTTGGACAGGACAGAGACTTCACACAATTGCTACTTACCCAGCCTCTGAATGCACTTGCAATCTGAACCCATGTTCTAGGAAATAAGTCCAAACTTCTTTGGCCACTTATTTGACACCATTTATGGGCTGTGGTCAAGAAGGCTTTCTAGTCCTGTGTTCTTCTAGACACCACTCAGACTTGTCTACCTTAAAATCGTGTGTGTATGTTAAACAAACATATTTCTAACCATGAAGTTCTTTCCCAGAGACTTTTCCCTGGACAGAAGATAACAGTTCAAACTCTTTGGTAAGGCAAACAAGGAACCTCTCTATCTGGATTACCTCCTTTCCAGCCTTAGCTCCCACATCACACCTCTCCTCCATGCCTCACATTGCATCTACATGAAATGTCTATGGATCTCTACCTTAGTCAAGGTTCTGTGGGAAGAGTTGAGATACTGGTCCTAGACTCTGAAAACCTGACCAATGTCCAAGGGTAGAAGCGGGCAGATGTTGCAGTTCTTGGAGAGAGGGAAAATTTGCCCTTCCTCCACCTTTTTGTTCTATTAGGCCTTTAATGGATTGGATGGGGCCTGCCCACATTAGTGAACAGAGATCCTCTTTACTCAGTCTACTGATTAAAATGCTAATCTCTTCTCAAAATAACCTCACAGACATACCCCAAAATGCTCTATAAGCTGCCTGGACATACCTTAACTCAATTGACACAAGTTGTGTTGATGTGATTGCTAGAAACATAAGAGCCCTGTCCAAGGCTACAATGAGCACTATATTAAAACACACAGCATTTTCATAGAGTCTGGAGCTTCATAAGCTAAAAGACAGAACAATATTAAAATGTGGCCAGGAACAAGGAGACTACATTCACTTTCTAAAGGGGGCAAAATTTCCTGAACAAAGCTTTGGCCAATGTATGTAGCTTAATAGAATCTCTTCATTGCTTCAAAGGGATTTCATAAGTAGATTTATGTTTCACCACTGGTATCGGAAACAACTTAAAGCCATTAGTCATTCCAGCCAATGCTGTAGCAAAACATATGAGCCACCTCTCCATTTTGCAGTTTGACAGAAGTGATAAAGCAAGTGATTTGACAGATCTGACCTCTGTGTTGTTTTGGGGGTTTTTTGTTTGTTTGCGGTACTGGGGAGTGAACTCAGGGGCATTCTACCTCTGAGCTATACCCCCAGCCCTATTTTCTTTTTTTTGTGTGTGTGGTACTGGGGATTGAACTCAGGGGCATTCTACCTCTGAGCTATACCCCCAGCCCTATTTTTTATTCTTTATTTTGAAACCGAGTCTCACTAAGTTGCGGAGTGCCTCACTAGGTAGCTGAGGCTGGCCGCAAACCCGGATCCTCCAGTCTCAGCCTCCCAAAATGCTGAGATTACAAGCGTGAGCCACCACGCCTGGCTCCCCAGCCCTATTTTCTACTCTTTATTTTGAAACAGGGTCTCACTAAGTTGCAAAGGGCCTCACTAGGTAGCTGAGGCTGGCCGCGAACCCAGATCCTCCGGTCTCAGCCTTCCAAATGCTGGGATTACAAGCGTGCGCCACCACACCCAGCTTAACCTTTGTGTTTTGACCTTTCATTTTTTGAAATTTTCACCATCTCTCAGAGTATTCTGATATTTGCTTTGAGAGGCATCAGAAGAAGAGATATATTAACCAAGCCCAGTAGTTAATGTTTAGTTTTATAAGCAATTAAACAACCATCTGTTGGTTTGCTTCAGCAACTGAGAAAGCATGGCTTCATTTCTATAGGCATTAAAATGGATATGGTACATTTGGGAGATTACATTTGGGGTTTGATCCAGAAGACCCAGTTTTCATGTTACTAAACATACAACTACATTGGCCCATAGGATTTGTTTATAATGGCTCCTCTGTTCAATGGTGACCACTATAGCTTCCTTGCTTGTCCTCTCTGCATCCTCTGCCTGATAAAGTGTCTGACTCATCTAAACAATCCACATATTGTTTTAAATAAATTAATTAATGAATGTTGATCCTTACAAAGATTAAAAACTCCTCTATTTTTAAAAGTTAGAATTTTTCCTTTAAAACCTGCCCAAAAATGTTAATGTGGATGGATTTATTTCTACTACTACAGCTGGCATAAGTAAATCATTTGCATTTTATTTTTATGTGTCTGCGTTTGTACATGGATGGGCTATTTTGGTATATGTCTGTTCCTTGATGGTAAGCTTTAAACTAGTAAATTTAATCTCATTCTTTTGGCTCCATTTCTTGCACTGTGGCTTGGTTCTGTGCTTGGGTAGAAAAAGTTATCCCTCTTATTTCCTTGTCACAGGAGAAAAAATGTTCAGTGTATAATCTGTTGGGATTATTTCCTTCCTTGCTCTCTATTGAGGTCTAACATTACACAGAATTAAATCATGCATAACACATTTCCTAATTCAATTAGAATGCCTATTCTAAAATTTCAGTCATGCTCACTGATATGGTCTGAATTATTGTACTCCCCCAAATTCATATGTTGAAATCCTAACCCTCAAGGTGATGGTATTAGGAAGTGGGGCCATTGACAGGTGATTAGGCTATGTGTGGGTAGAGCTCTCCTGAATGCAATTAGTGTCCTTCTGAAAAAGCCCAAGATCTCCTTTGCTCCATCATGCCAGGACACAGCAAGGTGGCACTGTGGGCAAAGAAGGAGACATTGTACCCCTTAGCACCTGGTTCTCAAATTTTCCAGCCTCCAGAAATGTGAGAAATAAGTGAATGTTGTTTATAAGCCAAAAGTTTCTGGGTATTTTATTATAGCATCTTGAAAGGACTGAGACACTCACCCATGTTCATTTTGTTCCACTTTACACCTTTTCATAAGGTGAAGTGCAACACTGCAGGGAACAGGAATACTCAGGTCAACCTGGGAAACACCAGGTTAAGTAAACCCATAAGATTCTCCCCTGAAGCAATAATCAGACCTGCAGTGTGCCCTCAAGATCTTTGACTATCCAGATGGAATTATAGTATGTTAGGCTCCCCAAATGTATTTAATTCCAGAAACCTGTTAATAATGAACCTCTCTTGGGACCAGTGTTCCACCAATGGCACTTGAGGGAACGGAAGCAAACAGCGTACTCATTGAAGTCCCTTGTTTCTTTGTATACCCACATCTTTTCTCTAACATTTCTATAAGTATAAAATTATTTTCCTGGTTTTTCTTCTGTCCAATTTTGACTGTCCCTTAAATCAAAAAGACTGGAGTAGGCAAATATATATTAAACAAATTTTAAAAGGTCTTTAAGTATTTGGCAAATAAAGCAAGGCTTGGGGAATCATGAGGCTCCCATGCACTACTATAAGGAGGGTGCTCCCAGCCCCTGGCCTGCCTGCCCTGGGAAAAGGTTAGGTGTGCTTCCCTGGAAGCAGGCAGCACATGTATAGGATCTCCTGTGTCATCCTTCTATAGTAGTTTGCTGTGACCTCAAAAATGCAAGGAAAAACATTTCATGGAAAGTTTTTCCTAAACTCGTGACTTTCCAGTAGATTTTGGAGCATTGCAATTTTTATTACTTGCTTCTGTAACATAACTTCTTACTTGTTCATAAAAATGCAGGTGGCATATATTTATGTTTTAAATTGGAGTGGATTAGAATGAAAGTTAATTTTTGTTTTGACAGGACATTTTTGAGGGTGTTATGACCACCCTCCTCCCTGAGAAAATAGTATATTTCAGAATCCTTGGAGTCCTCAAGTCACCAAGGTCAGTGGGACATAGAATTCACATTTGTGAAGACTCACTGCCAAGCCATGCCCTTCACCTGATCACACCTACTCCTGTTCCTTTCCAAGAGTCACTTCATATGCCATGGGACAAGTGTCAGCCTTGGTTGGTGGTGGCAGAGACGGACTGAGAGATATTAAAATGGGGCCCAGCTATACAGGAGAGTCTTCTCCCTCCACCACAAACCACATACCCAGTGTGACACACTTCTGTATGTCAGTCCTGTGCTTCTAGTTTGTGCACAGGGCAGACACCAGCAATATCCAGCTGTCCTGGTCTCAAGGTCATCACTCACCCAGACAACTGTCCCAAAATAGAATTTCCTACCTATACTACATTTATAGGAGGTTGTTTTGTTCACTTACTTTTTATGCTGTCACAGGACTCAGGGGTATATTTGAGAATTGTTTGGGGTAGGAGAACTTTTTTTTCATGTTTAATTTCCTCCTGAAAACAGACATATTTGGCATCTGTCCATTCATTGTATGGCCTTTCCTTTTTGACCAGCATGAGCCTCAAAAACCTGTTTTCCCTGACCATCCTCTGTCTTCCTCCCCTGTATCCTGCCGAGGTTTTCTTCTCTACCTCCCCAGACTTCCTTCCTGCCCACTCTGCTATAGCCATCCAGGGAGGCTGCAGAACTCTCCTCCAGGGAGAGCTGCAGCCGAGTAACCTAATCATCCTTTCAGTACTGCCCGCCGATGAATGAGGTGGTTGTCCTGGCAGTCAAATTGAATTAGGGCCTATGTTTGTAAAATCTAAAATTTATTCTGCTGGGGCCCCAGAAAAGGCCCTAAAATTCAATTTAGCACACTAGGGAAGCAAGATAAGGAGTCCCTGAGGCAGGACTATCGGCCCTTTTCATCTGGTTGCCAGGAGCTTCAGCCTGGTGCGATGGACATAGGCTAGGCTTTGGGGTCAAGGAGACTTGAGCTTGAATCGAGACTCTGCCATTTGCTGCTGTGTGATCTTAGGTGACTTGCTGATCTTCTCTGAGGCTCAGTTTTCTTCCCTATAAAATGAGGGTTAGTAAAAACACCTTCCTCTCTGGACATTGACATGAAATAAGTGAAGTGCCTGATATATGCTCAGAAAATGATAGTCCTTATTGTTTATATTTGCTCTGCAAAGAATAAAAGATAGTATGAGGAGCTAACATCACAAATCAGTTTGCTCTTGAGTTATAACAGCCAGCTGGGCAATGATAAAGCCACCAGGTAAGCTGGATGACTGACACTGCACAAATCTGTGTCTTCTAAAGCTGCCCACCCAACTGAGCATGTACGCACCATCTTGGAGACTCAAGCTTAGCCATCTCCTTGTCACCTGTAAAGATTCCACAATGAGTTTCTTACCTAGTCAAGTGAGCCTGTTCTCTAAGCCCTACACACACCACCCTGCACTACTTCCTGATGACTCTCATCTAGGGGAGCAGAGAGAGACCACCCAGACTCCTGGAAAGCGCTCTGCAAGAGAGGAGCAATCCTCCACAAAGCACAGGAAGCTCTTGGTTACCCTAAGTACTCGTTCCTAAGTACAGGTTCCTAAGTACTCGTAGTCTCCAGCACTCTGTGCTGAGTAAGAAGCTAGAGAATGTCCTATCCTTTCCAGAAGTAGGCTTAGTGATAGCCAACGGGAAAGCAATGTAAGGGAAATATTCGCTTCTTTCCTCCTTTCTTGGAAATTTAAGATAGTAGACAACAACAACAACAAAAGATGGTAGAAACAACAGGAAGACAGCACACTATATGCTAATTTAAACCCACTATAGATATGAGTTGCGTTTGTTTATATCTACTCTGTGGCCATTTCTGGCCCATTCCCCCTAATTTAGGAACAGAAAATACTCAACAGAGTAGTGAGCATGGAAGCAGGCTGGGTTATCCCTCCGGCCACAGTTACTAGTCTATACATGTTCCTCCTGGGAATTTTGTCTTCTGATAAGAGGTAAAAGATGTCCTCTTTTCTCTCCACTCTCTAATTGGGGTTAATGTTGGCCCCTAGAAGTGAGCAGCCATGTTCCCTGTGATGTGGAGAAGTTGATATTAAGACCAACTCCACCTCTGCTTTCCTGGTATTTGGTTACAAATCCATTTGGTTTTTTGTTGTTGTTTATTTGTTTAGATCATTTGATGGAGTTAGAGTGGGGCTTCTCTTCTTTACAATCCAAAGAGTTTCTGATTCACCTAGTATCAAGTAGAAAAGCTATGGAATTTATAAAAGAAAGCTGATCTTGACCCCTGAATCTGGACCAGTGTTTGATGGAAGTGTATCAGGTGCTCCCATCCAAATGTGCTTGCTCAGAAGGAAATGTTTTTGTTACTAGAGACCTAAAAATTTCAAACTTTAAACAACTCTGGAGAAGAACTGGTTACAGTATGTCTCCTGTGTGCTTGGACTCTTCTGTAATGAATAAATACTTTGAATTTTCAGCTGCTTCAAGGTACCATGTTGAAGGTATGTCTCCACTTCTTGTTGGAAATTCATTGACCTTTGGATTTGTGAACATTAGCTTTGCAGTTGGCCTTTTCACAGACTTTGGGCACTGACAGTCATGAGCATCTTCATCAAGATAAAAACAGGATCACTTGTGCTGCAGGAGATCTCACCCATCAGTACTGACCTGGTAATAGATGCAGAAAAACCAGGAACCAAAGCCTAGATAGTCCCAACCCAAATACTAGTATAAGCTCCCCTTATCCTGGAGAATATAGTTCAAGACTCCCATTAGACACCTGAAATCCTAGATAGTACTAAACTTTATACATACTGTGCTATTTTTTCTATATGTGCATACCCACAATAAAGTTTAACTTATAAATTAGGCACAATAACAAATTAACAATGAATATTAGAATAGAACAACCATAATAGTAACTATAACAAAAGTTATGTGAATGTGCACTTTTTTTCTCTCTCTTAAAATATCTTACTATGCTGTACTCACCTTTCTTCTTACTGACCACAGGTTACTGAAACCACAGAAAGGTAAGACACAAATAAGGAGGGATGACTATGACTACAATGAAGACATCTCTCTGGGTCTCAGATTCCTAACCTGTAAATAGAGGATGCTGAAATAGAAGACACAAAATCCGTTTGACTCTAGTAACCTATTGTTTTCCAACATGAAAATATATGGAGTGAAATTAAAGAGCAAAGACTTGCTATGTTGAGCTTTTCCACCTGAACAAACACTACACCCACAAAGTAGAAATTCCCACCGGTAAGATAAACAATAGGACCACCCCAGGAGTAGGAGAGATGATGTTGAAGAAGGCATGGGGAAGAAGGCCTCTTCTCAACAGCAAATAACCCTTCCACTGACAGATTAGAGGCTTGTAAAAGCTACGGTGTTCAACACAGGGAAATGGTGAAGCATAAAATAGGCTTTGCATGCAAGTTAAAGCCTCATCAGGGAACTAAATCACCATGGTGGATTAGACATAATGATGACTTTTTTGAGTACTAGTCTCTTTCATTGCTATATTTTGTAATATGGGGAGAAAACTGGGAAGTATAGTGTTAATTCAAGTAGTTGCTTCTTCATGGTTTTCTGATGATTAGCACTAAACTACAGAAGTCAGAAGTCAGTATACTTGTTTTTCCACCAATAACTTGTTTTGGATGAGGAGTATTTTCTGCCTGCATAATTGTAGCACTGTGTGTGTGTGTGTGTGTGTGTGTGTGTGTAACTAAATATATATATATATATGTGTCGAGATGTAGGCCTTTTAACATAATTATACTGGGGTATGTGAGTGCACTCACTCTATATACTCTTATGCCATTCCAGTTTGGACATGTTTCCTTCCTTCCTTCCTTCCTTCCTTCCTTCCTTCCTTCCTTCCTTCCTTCCTTCCTTCCTTCCTTCCTTCCTTCCTTCCTTCTGTGTTAGGGATCAAATCTATGGTGTTCTAATACTGAACTACACCTTCAGCCCTATTTTATTTTCTATTTTGAAACAGCACAGCGTTTTGCTAAGTCACCATGTGCTGTTGGCCTTGAACCTGTGATCCAGGAGAATTACAACCTCCCAAGTACTGAGATTACAGGTGTGTGCCACTATGTCCAGCTCACATTTTCTTCTTCAAAGTTGTTATCACTTCTTTATATTCTGGTTTCTTCCTTAGTAATAATATAATTCTTAAATTGGATTTCCATTGGTTTTTTTTCTATCAATATCTGTTTTCTCAGTCACTACTTTTATCTTATCATTTCAAATTCTATGTTTTCCCACCTTATATCTTGGAAGACCTTTCAAGGTTAACCTCCAAATCAATGATCTCATATTCTACACTGTCAGTTTAGCTTACTTTCACTATCAATGATGGATTTTAATTCTTTGGTGGGTTTAGTCATCCATTCCTATTTCATTCCTATTTCCCATCTTTCTTTCTATTTTTTTTTTTTTTTTTTTTTTGCGGTACTGGGGATTGAACCCAGGGGCATTCTACCTCCGAGCTATACCCCCAGCCCTATTTTGTATTCTTTTGAAACAGGGTCTCACTAAGTTGCAGAGTACCTCACTAGGTAGCTGAGGCTGGCTGGGAACCTGGATCCTCCGGTCTCAGCCTCCCAAATGCTGGGATTACAAGCGTGAGCCACCATGCCTGGCTCTATATCCCATCTTTCTAACTTCACCTAAATCTTTTCTCTGTTTGTGGCTTTCCGTAATCCATACACCATGTCTTCTTGTAGCAAAGATATTTTCTCAATTTTTCTTTTGTTTCCTATAGCAAACCTGTTTCAGAGGTCTGCTTCTATTCAGAGTCTTTAGAAATATGCTTTTCCCCTTTTAAATAAGTTGTAACTTATTTATTTCTGTTCACTTACCCTCAATTGAAGAAGTATTTGGCAATTAGTGATGCCCTTGGATTATCTACCATGCACATGATAGTTTACAATATATCAACATGTAAATTTGTGATCTGTTCTTAGATACCCTGGGATTGGCCCTAAGAGTTGATAGGTGATGATGATTTTATAAAAATGAGTGCAAGAAAGATAATTGCTTATTTACTAAACTTGGGAGATACAAATTTCGAGATTTATAAAAAAGAAAAAAAAAGAAGGAAAAGGAGAATAATGGTCAAAAGTCAAGGAAGAGAAGGATGACTTACTGCACTTTTCTGAGCAATGGGGCATAAGATAAATAACTATATATGGGGGGCTTTGCATTCAAGGATGACTAAGGAATTAACAGAAGGAAAGGGGAATGATGGCAAATATATATTTTTAAGGCTTAATATATTGTAGCAATCTCTAGGTTGAGGTAGAAACAATGACAATGTGTGGGTTTGTATATTTTATAATACCGGCTATTTACCAAGGAACACTCATATAATAGTTAGCTATCGAGTTGTTGTTTTTGGTGAAGTGTAATTTTATAAGAAACTTGAGTAGCCTCTATAACAAGTGTGCTATTGTCCTCTGAATTTTACTATATGGTAGGTGAAATCACCTCTTAGGAGACAGCTTCTTCTCTGGAGTACAAGCAGGGAAAGGGACAGGGGAGGAATATTCCTGATAAACGTGATGTCCTCATTTCAACTGCTCCATTTCTCTCTCCAAACAGACCATTATTCTTTGTGGAGAAATCTTCAACATGGTATTCAAGAAGGAGGAAAAAGGCAGTCTTTAAGTCCTAATTCTCCAGAGGATAGCATGTGATCATGAGGAAAACCATAAAGTCAGTTTGCTTCTGATTAAATTTCAAAGAAAAAGGAGTGATAAAAAACTAAAGGCTGCTAGAAAACATAGTGGTTCACATTTAGGAATCATTGCACATACATAGTTAGTTTGTTTTTCTTCATCCCTCCCTCAAGTGAGTCATTGTTTTCTTAATACAAAATACATCTCATTGCATGTTCCTAGAGTGCTATCCAGGCAGTCTTGTAAATATCAGGCTGGAACCAGTTGAAGTACAATTGATTATACAAAATCTGAAGTGCTTGCAGTATCTGAGTTGTTGGATTCCTGAGGCATGCAACAGAAACATCCCAGAATTAAGGTACGAGGCACTGTCCCAATCCTAAAGACAGCATGACATATTTTTCTTCCCACAAAAATGCATGCCACTTGTCACGAAATTCTGTATGTAATATTTCTGTACATTGTATCATATGTGTACAGAGTTACACGTTTAAATATAATTTATGATCATGCCCATCATGATCAGGAGATGAATGAGCAATGAATATAAATATATCCTGGTTTTGCCTAAAACTTTATAAGCCCGTGGCAAGGTGCTACTCCCTAGTTTCCAGCCTCTTCACCTTCTCCCTGACTGGCCACCGCTTCCTGCCATGTAAGCCAATAATATGGGTTGCGAAGTCTCCATTCATAACACAAACCGGCTGTGTACTTTGAGAGTCAAAGCTACAGCAAAAATGAGATGTGCAGCTTTCCATTCAGGCATATGATTAGTAAAAATTTTTATGTGGCTTTGTTTTTGGAAAATGAAATGTACTTTGCCCAAAATCCACAAAACAAGATCTAATTAGAATTATTTAACTTAATTTTCCCCAATATCAGGGGTGAAAAATCAATACTAACCTTTCTAAAAGTAATGTAGCAATATGAGTAAGGTCTGAAGAATGCCTGATTCTATGGGAAATAGGGCTGTAGAAAATAATCAGGAATGTGGACAATGATTCAAATGCAAAGATGATTACCAAAGTATTAACAACAGAGAAAATATGAAAAAAAAACTGAGTTAACCACAACAAGAAGAGAGTTAAATAATTTATGGGCACTCTTCATAAAAGAAGACTATGTAACCATAAAAAGCATATGTCAAAGCCGGGCGTGGTGGCACACACTTGTAATCCCAGCATTTGGGAGGCTGAGACCGGAGGATCCGGGTTCACAGCCAGCCTCGGCTACTTAGTGAGGCCCTCCGCAACTTAGTGAGACCCTGTTTCAAAATAAAGAATAAAAATTAGGGCTGGGGATGTAGCTCAGAGGTAGAATGCCCTTGGGTTCCATCCCCAGTACCTAAAAAAAAAAAGCATATGTCAGAAAAATTATAATACTAATACACTCAAAATTAAAAGCAATCATGAATAAAAAATTAAGTATTAAACTATATGTATGTGTATATATGTAACTATATGTAAACTATGTATATTTATATTATAATCTTGATAATATAGTGTTTATGTACAGAATAAATATTGAAAAGAAGTACAGCAATTTATATTGGTAGCTCTCACCAAGTAGTGCTGATTCTATTTTCATCTTTATATGAAAATATATTTTCTACAATATCTACAATGATCTTGCATTAGAATGTGATCTTGCATAGAATGTGTTTTAGAATCACAAAAATAATATACAATACAAACTAAAGAAATGGATGGACTCATATAAAGCACTGGCACAAAGTAAGAAGCTGTGGGCTAGAGGCAGCTCTGTAGCCTTAACATAGCTTTTAAGAGTGGCCCCCACACAATTTACCCAGGAAGTCAAATGCCCTCAGCAGGGTGGAAAATGCCTTAACTCTAGAAGCTTCGAAGTGTCAACTGCTCCAGGTCTTCCCATGCAAAAGACATATTCTCCATAGACAGAGGCTAACAGAATCCCTATGTAAGTATTCATCTGCCTGTCCCCAAAAAACATGGCCTTGCAAGTCAATGTCAATGGAATCTGAAAGAGGGACAGAGGGCCCCAGGTAACATAATGCGCCCTGCAGCTCTGACAGGTGCAAACAACTCCACTTGTCTAAATATAAATTGACTTAGGCAGTTTGGAAACAGTCTTTCCCACTTTCTATTCTGATCAAGCAAAAGAATGTTCTCTTCTTCAGTTCTGTCTCCTGATGCTGGTTACTTTACTTTAGATTCATCTTGCAATCATTTTCATACAAAGAGAAACAATATTAGAACAGAAAAGAAAAAAAAATAGCTTCTCTTCCAAAATCTTAAGATTCTTGAAATGTTTTTAAACTGCATTGAGAAGGAGATAAGACATTGTAACATTTCTTAAAACTTTCTGGATGAGCAAAAAGCCAATCCTCACCCATGAATAAAGGAACATAGTTTAATATTTGAACCAGGAAATGGGACCAAATTTTTAATTAGCATAGTGGAAATTCTTGTGGGAACACAAAACTCTGCATCTTTGCCAATTCTTGCCTTGCTCTCTCCAATCACTCCTCAGCTCTACTCCCTTAGCCCTCCCTCGGGATCCCGTTCAATGGCTTCATCTTAGGGAGCCTTCGTTAACTCCCCCCCCAATCCACTCCTGCTGCCCCCACACGCGTACAGAGGCTTCCTCTTTGCTCCCCAAATACAAAGACTTACCTTCCCTTCATTTATTTCACATTACTATTTATTAGTCTCTGAGTTTCTTGGGGGTAAAATTATATTTCACTATTTTTTCAATTTCCAGCTGTCTGAATTCTGGCAGCTACTCAAAAATGTGTTGTTGGATGAATGGATGGATGGATGGTCGGATGGATGGATAAGAGAAGACTGAAGCAGTCACATGAATCTAAGTGCAAGGAAAAAGAAAAACAGTGCTACTACTGTCAGCCTTAAAAAAGAACAGTTGATGGAATAATGATTAGATATGTTTAGCTAGTGCCAAGTTTTTAGGTTGTTTTGGGGGAAGGGGATTGGCTTTCAGTGAAAGAAATTAGGATTAAAATTCAATACCAATGCCAGATAGTACAAAAAATAACCTGGTGTGCTTTTACTAAAGTGCTAAAATTTTCCATCTTCACGTTCCTTGTTGCCAAATGATGAGAGGGTGGGCAAGATTGTGTCTAAGGGTAGGTCCAGCTCTCAGGCTCTGGGGCACTGGGTTTGCCATCTTCTGCTGTAGCAGTGCTCCTGAGATTGCCTCTCCAGGTCTATTCTGATCGCAAACAAGAATGGGCTCTTTTCAAACTCATGGACCCCACACTCCTACCTAACACAGTCTTGACTGTGGTGTGCCAAACCTAAGTTTAGCCTCACTCTCCCAGTCTGAAATATTCATCTAAACCACCGAGGAAATTACTACCTATGATTTCCTAGATCTATGTAAGAAAGCTGCTTCAAACCCTAGTGCTATAAAGTTGTATTTATTTGTCTCAATTCCTTCCCGGGCTGGTTCAGCTCACCCTTTGCCTGCATACATGTCGCAATACCTGTTGACTCTTCGTCTTTGCCCACTCTTCTAGAAATGAAGCCATTCCGTGGCTTAATAAATCTGCTAATGAAAGGGGGTTTGGAGTTGGCAACAGGAATATGCCAGCTGCCTACCAATAGCAGATTTTGCAGGTGGTCCATTATCAGATCTGACATCGGAAGAGAAAGAAGATGACTAATGATCATTATTTACCCTTCAGACAAATGATCACCATTTACCCTTTAGACAGGGAGACTGCTGCTGGGGAAGCTCTCTATAGAGCTGAAAGCTTGCATTGGATTATTGCAACTGATTAATCTTTTAGTTTTGCATACCTAGTAAGATTGAAAGCTTACTAGGAATAGAAATTCCCAGATGCCATATTCAACATAATAAGTTTTTTTTGTTGTTTTTGGTTTTTGGGGGGTTTTTTTTGTTTTTTTTTGTTTTTGCGGTACTGGGGATTGAACTCAGGGGCATTCTACCTCCGAGCTATACCCCCAGCCCTATTTTTTATTCTTTATTTTGAAACCGAGTCTCACTAAGTTGCGGAGTGCCTCACTAGGTAGCTGAGGCTGGCCGGGAACCCGGATCCTCCTGTCTCAGCCTCCCGAATGCTGGGATTACAAGCATGCGCCACCACGCCCGGCTCATAATAAGTTTTTATAAAATTAAATATATCCAAGGACCAAGAATATGCTTTTTCTGTATTTTGTGGTTATTTTTGTTAAAGAACTTTAAAAAAAAAAGAATAAAAGAATGAGCTAGGCATGGTGGTGCACACCTGTAATCCCAGTACTTGGGAGGCTGAGACAGGAGATCACAGTTCGAAGCCAGCCTTGGCAACTTAGCGATCCTCAGTAACTTAGCAAGACACTGTTTCAAAACAAAACATAAAACGGGCTGTGGGTTTCACTTGAAGGTAAAATGTCTCTGGGTTCAATCCCCAGTACAAAAAATAAAAATAAAAGAATGGTAGGGTTTTTTTTTTTTTTTTAATGTCTTCACTTGGTGTTTTAAAAGTTGGCAGTCCTCTATCAACGAAATTCTAAAATTTTACTGGTCATTAAACTGGAAAACGGGGAGTGTCCTCCCTAAAGCAGTTAGCTTAGCTCAGATACATAAATCAGTCTCCCATGAGGAGTTTCTTGTTCAAACTCTACTAAGGTCGTCATTCTCTATCAATATCCAAGTGCACGAAAGAGAACAGAGAGACCCAGTACACTGAGGTCCTTACTGTAATAGACCCTAGTCAGGTCATCTCTAAATTATGTTATCTGAGAAGCCCTAACCTGATCTGAAGTACTGCGTGCAACAGGTCGTGGTTCTCCGCCCCAATATCAATTTTATAAAAAGGATTTTGCTGCATTTTTGTCATAGAAATGTGTGATAGGCACAAAGCAAGAGTTAGTACTGTAGGAGCTGTGGATATCAATGCAGAGAGATTGTCCATTAAAACGTAAAAAAGACGGCTGTTGTGGCTCACACCTGTAATTCCAGGACCCGGGAGGCTGTGACAGGATGACCTCAGCAACTTAGCGAGGCCCTGTTTCAAAAATAAAAAATAAGAAAGCCCCTGGGTTGAATCTCTAGTTTGTTTTTGTTTTTTAAGTAAAACCTAAGGAAACACACTTGATGTGTCTGGGTGCACATGTTGGGAGGGAACAGGCATTTGTGAACTTCGCTATGCTAACGGAGTATCAAATGAAGGATGGTGAGGACACAACCACAACTGTCTTCTATGCCCTTAGGGTGCCCTGGTTGGGCCAGGGCTTTGCCTAAGAAAAGGGAACTTTGCATGCTGCCAGGTCCAGTAGTCTCACTACAACTGGACGTTCCTCTGTAGGAAATCACCTCTGCCCTCTGGCGCTGGTCCTGGGGCTCCTGATGAAACGCTGACCCACCGCCCCCTTCCCAGGCCCTGGACTGCAGCCCCGTCGCCCCCAGCACGCTGCCGATCACGTGGCGAAGCGGTGCTCTCCGCGGCCGCCGCTATTGGTCGGCGGCTCGCGTCCCGGCGCACCCATTGGCTACCGGGAACGTTCACACGCGAGAGGGTCGGATGGGACCTTGAGTGGGGAGAGGAGGGAGGAAAGTTAAAGGGAGCAGCGCGGCCGCAGGAGCCGAGTCCCAGGTGTCGCGCCCGCGGGAGGAGGCGGGCGGCGGCTCGCGCGCGCGGACCTATGCTGCTGCCCCTGAGCGCCGGCCCCGCTCCCGCCGCCGTCTCAGTCACCTCCGCCAGTTCGGTGCGGCGGACCGGCGCATCTGCCCCGGGAACTTATGAGCTGCGCCGGGTAGGTACCTCCCGAAGCCTGGGGTCCGGGTGCAGGCCGGGGAGCTCCCTGTGCTTCTCGCCGCCTACACTTTGGCCGTCCCAGCGGAGGCGGGACACTAGGTAGGCTCGCGTGAGCGGCGGCTTCCTCCTGGTGAGGGGCAGCCCAGGGGCCAGAGCCGGGATGCAGCCCGGCGGACCCACGAGGGCCGCCACTCCCCAGCTCTTGGGCTCGCCCCGGGCTTGGGGCGGGGACATCAGATACCCTCGCGCCCTGTATCCCGGGTTCGAACACGGCACAAGTTTCCAGCTTGGCTCCGGACAGACATTTTTTTTTGGGGGGGGGGGGACGTCTCTGGAATTGGGCAGCAGAGTCTGAGCACAAGGACAAGTCGCCTTTCTCTCTCTTGACCTCAGTTTCTCGGTAAAAGATCTGTCAAAACCTAATGCTATGAAGTTGTATTTACTTCTCCCAGCTCCTTTCCAGTTCAATTCAGATCCCCTTTCTGCACACGAGGAAGGAAACTCAGGCTAGGGGACCTAGGGCAGCCCACAGTTCTGGGACTGGGCTGTCCTGGCCGGCCAGGCGCGGCGGCCCGCGCGGGGGTGCTAGAGCCGAGCCTCTCTCGCCCGGGGTTATCCCGCCGCCCCGCCCCTCTCTGGTGAGAAAGTTGGGCTCCTCCTCCTTGTGGCCTCCTTCAACTCCGGGAACTTAGCACAACCAGGCCCTGCCTCCCGGACACACCGAGGCTCACGTAGTCACTGTCTCTGCCGTCTTCCTCCCAGCCCCTCCCATGAGGCCAGAGAGCTGCGGAGGGGGCTTGCCAGCTGCCCGAAAGGTGGGTGCAAGGGAAAGCTGGGGGTGGGGGTACAGCCTGGGCTGAACTGAACCCATCAGAATTAGAGATTTGGAAAGTGAGATCCTCCAGCCTGGGCACACCGCCCTGCCCCCAGCGCCCAGTTCATGCCACCCTTCTGAGCCCAGAGAAGAGAGTGTGGGAAGGGCAGTAGCTGCAAAAAGTAGCGCGAGGGCCCTAAACAAAGTACAAGAAGATTTGGGGCTGTCGGGGTATTGTTGCCTAAAGACTAGGAAAAGCTGGGAACTTGAAGAGTTGTCGAAAGGTGTGTTCTGTGTGGCCAACCTCCCAGGGAGACCCAGGGTCCAGCAGAGGAGAGTTGGGGCTTGGACTGGGGCGGCGGGGGTGGGGGGGGTTCTTTGGCAGAGCTGTCCAGGAGCCAAGACTAAAATGAAGACAGCTGGGGGGCTTACCGCAAAAGTAGGGTTGATGTATTTAGGGAAAAGTTGCTGGGAAGAGAACTGTCAGGCACTGATAGTTACAGAGATAGAACCTCAGAGGAGAATCCTCAAGTCCAGAAGAACTAAGTGATTTTCCCAAGCAAGACAGGCAGACATATTCCTGGGCCAGTGTTCTGTTGCACCAGAGCATTTTTAAAAGGCCAGGACAGATACCATTTTAACTTTCTTTAATATGCAGCCTTATTCACAAATATTTATCTCCAAGATACTTTGGATCATAATGGCAGGATGGAGGGGTACAAATAGCTAAAAGGGTATAAATAGGTCCCCATGATATGATTACCAAAGGGAAACCTTGTCAACTTTATCAGCAAACCCCTTGGGGAGGGAATAAAGAGTTGCTGAGGGACAAATGTCCTTGTCTTTCTTATAAGCTGGTGGCAAAAGCTTACCTAGTGTAGTTAGGCAGTTTCCAGTGTTGCTGGTGGGTTATTTGAGTGTCTGATTTTTATAAGAGAGAGAATATGGAAGGAAAATGTCTTAGACCCAATACAAGACTTACTTCTTATAAAAGGCACAACCAGAAAGTCAGTAGCTCAGCTGCCTGAAACTGGGAAGGTCATGGGGTTATTTTCTGTACACGTCTGTCATTTTCACAAGAAAAATCACCATGATGTCTCACCCTGGCCAGCTGTCTTGAGAAAGTGTGTTGTCACTAGTAGAAGAGGAAAAGCATTTCTGCAAAACTATCCATGAGCTTTTCAATTGCTGTGACTTATAGTTTGCACACTTGGGGCCAAGAACACTGGCTACCCTCAAACATGGCCTAGTCCCTCTTCGGGCCCAGTTGACTTCTGAGTCATCCATATGGAAGCAAAGTGTTTGAGATCCTTACAGGCCTGGAGACAGCTACAGGTGCTCCCACATTCCTGTCCTGCAACCAGTGTCCAAGTTCTACATTACTGTCTGCTGGTTGAAACATGTGTCCATATTTTCTGGTTCCAGTTTTTTCCCTGACTAACCATGGCAATTTAGCCTGGGAGAAGGGAAGGGTTAGAGTAACCAGAGAGTCTGTCAGAAGAGAAGGCCTAAGGTATAGCCCTGCACATCCTGCCTGGTAACAGATCATTTTTCATGCCATTTGCAAATGAAGCACCTGCCCAGATGCTTTCCTTTCAGGGACTTAACAAAGAATTACATTGTACATCTCAGTTGTTAGGGGTACTTCTGGCCAGAATTCATCCCCATCAGTCTATTGGGGAATTCCTGAGCAAGTCAGGAAAGTCTGCCTTGAATCAGCACATTGGTACACCAATTCCTGGCGAGTAGTCAGGTTAGTAAAAGCCGAAATCTACTGTGAGGACAGGCAAAGTGTCTGACAGCCACGTCTTACCCTACACTGAAGCCATCGCAGTGACTGTCTTTACCTGCAGTCACAGTGACACAGAGAACAAGTAAAGGCATTCTGAGCCAGGGTTTCTTGTGCAATTCCCTGGGGAAAAGCCTCAGTGGTAACTTGGGCCATCGTAACCTCACCTTTGCTTTTCATGGAGGAAATCTTGTAAAAAACAGTTGGATTATTGAAAATGTTAGTAGAATTGTTTAATTAGCACTGGCTCTGACTAGAACCTTGCTTCCCTCTCTAGTTCCACTCGTTCTTATAGCTTGGTGGTAAAAGGGATTGGGAGGGTACAAATTAACACCACTAGGACACCAAACAGTGCTACTTTCCTGATGTCTTCAACTACACGTACTCTTCAACCTGCAGGATCAGAACTTGGGAGAGAGGCTTCAATGGCCTGCAAGTATGCAGACTCTTTAATTAACCCCTTTGCTTTGCAGTTTTGTTTCCACAGTATCTTAAGTGTCTCAACTTTTTTCCTGATGAGCTTCTTTAAAGATGTGCAGGAAAACACCTGACATAGTGGCACACACTTGTAATCCTAGTACTTGGGAGGCTGAGAAAGGAGGATCCCAGGTTCCTGGCCAGCCTCAGCTATTTAGTGAGTCCCTCTGCAACTTAATGAGACCCTGTTTCAAACTAAAGAATAAAAAAAAAAAATAGGGCTGGGGGTGTGGCTGGAGGCAGAATGCCCCTGGGTTCAATCCCCAGTACCGCAAAAAAAAAAAAAAAAAAAAAAAAAAGAAAAGATGTGTAGTAAAGCGTGTCTGAGATTGGTCTGCAGGCTTGCCAGAGGCGTGTAGAGAACTTGCAGTTGACCTTGTACTGACTCAGGCCAGGAGGAAGCAGCTGACCAGGAGGAACCCCTCCTCCTCAGTTCACACCAGGATTTCAAGTGTGGGCACAGTGGGAAGCATTAGGATATGAGGCATGAGCTGATATGTGGTTCATTGGTTTTAACACATATTTGCAAAAAAAAAAAAACCCCAAAATGCCTGTGTTAATTGGAGCTAAGGTATAATTCAACACATTGTAACATAAAATTTTGAAATGGGCAGCAAGAACTAAAATTCAAGTAATTTGTAAGTATCAGGTCTTTGTGTGTGCTGTGTGTGTGTGTGTGTGTATGTGTGTGTGTGTGCGCGCGCACACGTGCACGTGTTATTGGGAATTGCACCTAAGGGCATTCTACCTCCAAGCTATACCTGCAGCCCTATTTCATTTTTATTTTGAAACAGGGTCTCACTAGGTTGATGAAAGTCTCACTACTTGCTGAGGCTGTCCTCGAACCTGCCATCCTCCTGTCTCAGCCTCCCAAATACTGGGATAGGATCTTTTAAAGAATTACTAGTCAGTCAACCCATTGATCCCCTATAAGGCCCTCTTGCCAATTCTGTCAGAACTTTTCTTTCAAGAACAATTACAGGGTATAAGAACCAATAATAGCTGGTAAATCACCCTGAAAATTTTCATTAGATTGGCTTTGGTAGGAGGAAAACAATAAATACAAATATCCTTTAAAACAAATAACTGCGTTATGGCTATAAATTGTTCTGTATTGTCTGAATTTGTGTAGTTCTCCAACCGGTCCTGGCAAAGTGCTTCCTGCATCCTAGGAAAGTGATGGACTCTTTTAAAAATGGGGTAAAAAATAATTTCTTTGTCCTTTCTCATTACATACACATACTTGCTTAACCAAAATCAGAAGTTGAAATTGAGTGATTATTTATGGGGTTATACCAATGTCTCCCAGATCTTGTCAAAAGATGAACAACATTTTGCCTGCCGCTTGTCAGGGGCAGCAGTGCCAACCTGAGCGCAGACACCCCAACACACTGCCACACACCTACACCTTTGCCATAAGAAAAGGGTGTGTGTATGGGAACTAATCCAGATCCTGTGATCTGTAATTCTCAAATCTGAGATTTTAATCCTGGTTGCATTATTAATGTCTTCAATTTAGCCTGTTGCAACTGTCAAATCAGAATACAAATCTGCCATGGTAATTAGAATGACACAAAGTACTCATCTTTAGTGAGGCAATAGAATCAGGATGGGGTTTTGGCAAATCTTAAAATATTTGAGGGTTTCTTTTCAATACTCACTTGTTTTCTGATCATAGAAGCAATATTTTAGAAGACAAAAAAAAAAAATACAGAGCAAGAAAATGAATTTCCTGAAATCCTGTCACCTGGGCATCCTGACAGTACTAACTATCCTGTAGTACTAACTAAATAAGGATAACAAAATAATGAATATAACCACTGTGGTATTCCAACGGTCTGTGTGATACTTGAGATGACTACTAAGTCACAAGCAGGCAGGTAGTATATATGTTGTAGGTACTCTGGACAAAGGGATTCACATCCCTGGAAGGAACTAGAGAGGATGGTATGAGATTTCTTCATACTGCTCAGAATGGGATACAACTTAAAACTTATGAATTGTATACTTCTGAAATTTTTTATTTAATATTTTTTGGTTGTGGCTGACTACAGGAAGTGGAAATCATAGATTACAAGGGACCACTGCCTCTCTAGTCTTTGTTCTGTCTACATATTTTTGCTCACAAGTCTAGTGTTTATGTACAACTTTTATCTTTTCCATTTTTAATATTAATGATATATTATAAAATTTTCCCCTGCCACTTAAATGTTTTCAAATAATAATTTTAATGATGATATAAAATTAACATAAATGTGGAACAATTGATTTAACCAGATACCTGTTAGTAGTCCTTCTTTTTCTCCTTTTCCCCCTATAATGTTACACTGAATATTTTAGTACATTAACTTTTGTGTAATTTTAGTTATTTACTGAAGATAAATACCTGCATTTGATATTGAAACAAAAATAGTAACATTAGAAAAGTTGTACCAATGTAGAGTAATAAAAATGTTTTTATTATCTTTTAAAATTCTCTCCTAATTCAGTGGGTAAAAACAGATCACTTTTTTTTTTTCTTTTTTTTTTTTTTGCAGTACTGGGGATTGAACTCAGGAGCATTGTACCTCCGAGCTATACCCCCAGCCCTATTTTTTATTCTTTATTTTGAAACAGGGTCTCACTAAGTTGCAGAGTGCCTCACTAAATAGCTGAAGTTGGCCTCGAACCCAGATCCTCCAGTCTCAGCCTCCCAAATGCTGGGATTACAAGCGTGCACCACCACGCCCGGCAACAGACATCACTTCTAATGTAAATTTCTTAAATTAATTTTAAGGCTGGAAACTACATATTTATTGACTAGTTTTAAATTTATTTTATGAATTTTTTATTCATGCTCTTTGCTCATTTTTCCATGTAATATTTAACTTTATGATTGCTTTATAAGAAATCTTTATATTTTAAGATACTCTTTACCCTCATGCTTTGGTAAAATATTTTCCAAGTTTGTCTTTAATCTTTTGGGTTTTATTTTCTTCACTAATAGAAAAACATATCAGTATATCTTTATGGTCAGATTTAACCTCTTTTAGCATTATCATATTTGCTTTTTATTCTTATAGCAGCTGTTTTTACTCATACAAGAGAAAAATGTTCACCTATATGAAAGTTTAAAAATAGTGAATTTCTGGTTCTTGTAAAAAGGAAGATATAAAATAGAACATAAAAGCCTACCATTAGTTCCATAAAAACACCTTTGTGTCTTTCTTCACTGTTGAGTCTCAATGTTTATGTAATGTCCAGCATATAGTAAGTACCAAGTCAAGGTTTGTGTCATGATTTGCTTTTTATTGAATTAAAATAGTATTTATGATTAAAACCACAATGAGATGTTATCCCATACCTGTTAGAATGACTATTATTAAAAAGATGAAAGATAATAAGTGTTGAAGAGGATGTTGAGAAAAGGGAGCCCTTGTTCAGTATTGGTGAGAATGTAAATTAAATATAACCATTACAGAAAACAATGGATTTTCCTCAGAATTTTTAAAAATAAAATTCCCCTATGACTCAGCAATCCCACTCTAGAGAATATATATTCAAAGGATATGAAATGAGTATGTTAAAAAGATCCTGCTCTCCCATGTTCATTGTAACATCATTCACAAAACCAAGATATAGAATCAGCCTAAGTATCCATTAGTGGTTGGATGGATGGATGAAGGAACTGTGTTATATATACATAATGAAATACTGTTCAGTCAAAGAAAAAATAAAATCTTCTCATTTGTAGATGAGCCTGGAGGGCATTGTGTTAAGTGTAACAAACTGGGTATAGAAAGATAAATATCACATATTCTCACTAATGTGGAATCTAAAAAAGTTGAACTCATTGAAACAGAGAGAAGAAGACTGGTTACCACAGGATGGGCTTTGAGGGAATTAGGGAGAAGTCAGTCAAAGGACAAAATTTTAATTTGATGAGGAATAAATTCAGGAGGTCTAGTGTGGGTACATGGTGGTGCTATACTTAATAACAATATATACTCGAAAATTAGTAAGAGTAGATTATAAGTATTTTCATCCCAGACACACATACACACACACACACACACACACACACACACCAATAAAAATGATAAGTATATGAGGCAATGCATATGTTAAATAGCTTGGTTTACCATTCCATAATGTATACATATATCAAACATGTTTTACACCATAAATATATACAATTTTTACTTCTCAGTTAATAATAAATAGTACTATTTACCAAGGTATCCTCCTCAGGGTAGCTCTTTGTTGAATATACCCCACCCAAAAAAGGGGGTTCTTTAGTCAATTAAGTTTGAGAAATTCTACAAACATCACATCCTTTTCATTATCTTCTGTGACATTAGTGTAATGAAGGGCCCAAGACATCCTGAAAAAACACCTGTGAACTTAGTTTTAAAACTAGTAGGTTCCATAATTTTGTTTGTTTCAACATCAGACACCACCCCATACAGAGACATGCACATATATAATCTCTCCTGAAACCAGTGTCCTGTGAGATAGCACCAGAGTTAATTCCAAAGAGCAGCATGTGGACCCAGATGAGAGGAAGCATAGTTGGCCAAGTCTCTGCTGGCATGAGTTATTTAGACATCTGTCTGATCTCTCCCTGTTTTCTCTCTTTCCCCTTTTGCCAGGGTTCTGGCTTATTCATCTAGCCCCATGATGGCCGTGGACATAGAGTACAGATTCAACTGTATGGCCCCTTCCTTGCGCAGAGAGCGCTTTGCCTTCAAGGCCTCGCCAAAGGCCAGCAAGCCACTGAGACCTTGTATTCAGCTGGGCAGCAAGAATGAAGCCAGTGGAGTGGTGGCCCCTGCGGTCCAGGAGAAAAAGGTGAAAAAGCGGGTGTCCTTCGCAGACAACCAAGGACTGGCCCTGACAATGGTCAAAGTGTTCTCGGAATTTGATGACCCATTAGATATTCCATTTAACATCACCGAGCTCCTAGACAACATTGTGAGTTTGACGACAGCAGAGAGCGAGAGCTTTGTCTTGGATTTTTCACAGCCTTCTGCAGATTACTTAGACTTTAGAAATCGACTTCAGGCCAACCATGTCTGCCTTGAAAACTGTGTGCTGAAGGACAAAGCCATTGCAGGCACAGTGAAGGTTCAGAACCTCGCGTTTGAGAAGATCGTGAAAATAAGAATGACATTCGACACCTGGAAGAGCTTCACAGACTTCCCTTGTCGGTATGTGAAGGACACTTATGCTGGTTCAGACAGGGACACATTCTCCTTTGACATCAGCTTACCTGAGAAAATTCAGTCTTATGAAAGAATGGAGTTTGCTGTGTGCTACGAGTGCAATGGCCAGACATACTGGGACAGCAACAAAGGCAAAAACTATAGGATCATCCAGGCTGAACTGAAATCCACTCAGGGGACATCAGAGCCACAGAATGGGTCAGATTTTGGAATATCCTTAGACCAGTTTGGAAGCCCTCGGTGTTCTTACGGTCTATTTCCAGAGTGGCCTAGTTACTTAGGATATGAAAAGCTGGGGCCTTACTATTAGTGACTGCAACTTGTAGATGTGGCCCTGTGGCCCTGATGGAATGGATAAGCCAAGAGAAGAGCAAAGTGAAACTGCTATTAATAGGCACAGTTTTTGGAAAGAAAGGATCATGTTGATTTTTGTTTAAAACCAGCAACTCCAGGCAGTTAGATCATAGAACTGGTTTCTTACTCAGAAGTGGTGTGCTGGTCCATGGTGGCACCCAGAGCAGCCATGAGGGAATGAACAGGATGGTGGCTATAAGGGCCTGGGTAGAAACCCAGCCCGCAGACAATGCTGGCGAGGTGGAGGAACCTGCATTCAGATGTGGGAAGACAGTCACCAAAAGTCACTGAGTCCCCAGTCACCCCCATTGGGCCCTCACCACTCACCTTCAGTGTTCTCCACCTGCCAGGCCTTTCCTGCATGCTGCTGCTGTTCTGTGGCTTTGCAGAGCCACCCTTCATTCTGCATCGTGATACACTGGCCTGTGTCACCCATTTCCATTGCAGCTACAGAAGAGAGATGGGATCTTTTTATGCAGGTTCACTTTTTGCATTTCATTTTCTTCTGCCACTCATCTGATGTTCAGGAAAAGATAATAAAGGCTAGTAACGGAGACAGGGGAGACAGGCATTTTCTCTTCCCTGTTCCTAACCCCATGTATATATCCCAGCAGAGAGCCACACACCAGTATGGAAGGTCACTGTGTGGGATCACAGGTTGCACGGTCATGACAAAGCAGGACAGTCATGCATTTTAGCTTTTTCTGTTGACTTTTGGGGGAACTTTCTAAGCACTTACTTTTGCCCTGAGTCACCAGGAGGTTCAGTGACAAGATTTGTTTTCACTTGCTTGACTAGTTTGCAAGCCTCATTCTTTACAAAAGAATACCAGGTCTCATTTCCTGAAGAGTCAACTTTTATGCTGTGTTTCGGACATTTGATTTGCAGATCCATTGTATCCTCAAAGCCTTCAGAAAATGTTTAGTTTTATTCTGACTGTGTTATACAATATCCAGGACATTTTACAAGCACCCAGGGACATTGATTTGGGTGTTTTTATTTATGGTGTGTGGGTATGTAAAGGGATAGTGGAAAAAAAAAACTCGCCAAGATCTCATATGTTATTTTAAATATTTGCCAACTCTGAAGTATCAGAGGTTAATTGTTCTTAACCATATTGGACTAAAGTATGTCAATTAATGCTATTGTGAGGCTCCTGGGACACTCATTGTTGGATGAATCCCCAAAACCTGTGATTTTTTTTTCTTGGGCAAGATTGGTTTTTACTTGGTGGTGTCTGAAAAAACAATATTTTTACATGTGTATTTGTAGAAATTTGAATTGCTTTTTTCTGGTTTATTTTTTATCATTGTTTGGGGAGTTTGGTGTTAAATGCTGATCTTTCTAAAAGTAAGGTTTTCCTAAGGCATGCAGGAAAGATGTGCACAGTTGCCTGGATGCAGAGCACAGCTGTGGAACTTGCCCAGCAGAGTCTTGTGCTTGAACTTTCCAGGTTAATTAGAAGAGGCTGCCTATTTTCTACAGCTTTGTACATCAATCTCTAGGCAGGTATCAAGTGCCTTGGTTCCTAGAGCTTTTTTTGGTTGGGGTTTATTTTTAATTTTTGAACTTTAAGGTGTTTTAACTTTTTAAATGCTAAGTGGTATCAATATAATTATTGTTCCTAAAACTGGCTGTTAACTAGTCAGCAATCTAGTGCTTTGGTTTTTGTGCCTCTCCTGGTGGGTAGCATTCTGGGAGTACCTGATATTATAATTTATGGGGAAATCACATTGTCTTATGCTGATGTTGGGAAGGACTATGTTTTATCTAAGCATACCATATGTCATATTGCATGTTACAAATTTGGTGATCAGAACTATTAATAGCATAAGTATGAATCAAATGGAAGCAAAACTGATCTCATGTAAGGTCATAAATTTTGTTCGGTGTTAAGAAATGCCCTGTCCCAATGCAGGAAGGGAACAAGGTGCATTGTTATTTACAGGTAACCAGACTAAGGATCTTTCTGTGTTCAGAAGAAAGGGGCCTCAAGTGACTCTAGAGTAATGCTGTTCGGTTCGTGTAATAATGATCTTAAGACATTCCTATGTCAAAATTTGAAATATGGTAATTCTGTGATAAGTATCTCTCCTAAATCAGTCATAAACTCTCTCCCTTCCCCTCCTAGCTCACTCGGGCTTTTTCTCTGGGGGCACTGGTTGCAAGCCCCAGGCCCACACACCTGGGGTACTCACCCCACCGCTCAGTTCAGAAGGCAAGTCCTCACCTGCTTCACAAAGACCCTTCTTCACCAATGAAAGAACCAGCTTGCCTAACTTCCCTCATCAGGGATGTCACTCATTAAGGTAGGCATATCAGTTCCCAGCACAGGCCTCCTCTGTTTGGTCCACTTTGTCTCATGATTCTCTCAGATGGTGTTGGCAACTATATTGATGGACTCTGCCCTTATTTTATAGCTCACCATCAGTGGTTAGGCATACACATTTCAGAGGATGACTGGTTCCTTAGCTGGAGACTTCACTACAGCCTGACCCATAGATTTCCCTGTACACAGCTGTTGGTTGAATGGCCCCTAGTCCCAGTGTCTTTCTAAGGTTTCCCAAAAGGACCAATCACCTGTCACTGTACAGTTGTCCAGAACTGTGCTGTCAGATGCCGTGGCCCAGGAATGGGGAACAACTCCATTTTTGTTTCATATTTATTTCCTAAAGTGTTCTCAAGTGTTTTTGCAAATTGTATGCAATACATAAGCTGCACCATATAGATATATAATAAATAAGCTTTCAGTGTTTCTTGGAAGATAGGAAGCATGTGAGTGGGCTTTTTTTTTCTTTTAGTGGTCTTGTTATAGGACAACTGGTAAGAAATATGGACTTATGCTGTTCTCCAGAAATTAAAACAATGAGTCAATGGTGGAATTTTATTTCTAAGATATCATTTAAATGGTGATAAAACCTAATACATTTTTAAAGACATAAATTTTGAACTGCTTTGTGATTTTTTATCTTAATGTATCATTTTCTTTTTCAAAACAAAAATTACTTCTAGTCAGTTGGGTGTTAAATGAACCATATATACCCATTTTATTCAGAAGTGTGCCCATTTTATAGGTCTTCCTTCTCAAAGGACACTGAATAAAAATCTGTCTTTTGTTTGTTTCTGCTTTTAAAATCCTACCCTGGATATAGGCCTGGTGGTTCTTTGTTCTGGAAGGGTCAGAATCTAATTGTGTCTCCTGACATAAGCGCTGATATTGGAGATAAAAAGTTACATATATGCAAGGAGTGGTTATGTATGCCTGTAATCCTAGTACTTGGGAGGTTGAGACAGGAGGATCACAGGTTCAAGGCCTGTCTCAGCAACTTAGCAAGACCCTGAACAACTTAATGAGACCCTGTTTCAAAATAAAAATAAATAAATGAAATAGGACTGGGGCTGTGGCTCAGAGAACAAAAACAGCAACAAAAAAAGTTACACATTTAATGGGATCTTACATTCAATGGGATCTTACAACATCACCTAGAGACAATTTGGCAGCTTCTCTTAATTTCCTGAAGTTGGACAGTACATAGGAAACAGGTGTTTTTCCTTGTCAGGGTGGTAAAGCATTGCAGCCCAAGTTGCAAAGCTGCAAATAGTTTTATAGCTTTGTTGATCAGTTCCTAGAGACTACTGGGCCTGGGAGAACTTCAAGAATACAGCTGTGATGATGTTTCACTTTTATTTCAATGTGAATGTAGAACTCTTTTTCATTATATGCCTAAAAGTGCCTTGTCAAGAAATTTCTGCATGTTTTTTTAAAATAAATATTTTTGTACACAAAGTTAAAGGGGAAATGCACTTTAAAATCACAAGAATGGATGTTCTTTTTGTGTGTGATATAAGAGAGTGGTTTGTATCTATCTCAAAAGTGAAAAAAAAAAAGTAATAAAGATAGAAAAAAACTGAAACTGTCCTTCTATTCTTGGAACCAGAGGAAGGGGAGCTATATTTTACATCATTGCTTTTCACATACAGACCGTAGGTTTCCCAAGGTGTAGATCACACAGTCAATGGCTGTGGTAAAGCTATGAGGCACAGAGGAAGGGGGTCATTGCTTTTTTAGCTTTTTTAGCAATGAAGGCTGATCAGAGCTGAGAAGGTAAGTATAAGGGAAGAGGTATGGAAACCACTGCTATTCTGTGCCTATTTTTAATGATCCAAGGTCATGGCTCTTTCCACCCTCTCACTTGCTCTTGAAGTGTAGTGAGACAAATGTGTTCAGACTAAGGTGTGTGTTCAGAAAAGTAAGAGAAAACTGTGAGTGGCTGTCACAGCTTTGAATTGATTGATCATACTCTAACCCACAAAATGAACCAGCTCCTGGTGGGATCTCTTTCTCCACTGGATAATGGACATTCTCCCCAGGTAAGAGTTTCAGAGGTGTTTTATTTCAAAGTCGAAAAGAAAGAATGGATGGATGGAGAGGAGAAGGGGTGGACTGCCCCCAGATGCATCACATCCATCAGTCCTCTGCTACCCTAGGAAAGTCAGTAGTGGCTCTGCAGAGTGTGTATATGAAAGCTGTGGTAGCTTTTCATCGCTGGGACAAAATACCTGAGAAAAACAAATCAGAGAGGAAAGATTTATTTTGGTTCACATTTTCAGAGGTTTCAGCCCAATGGTCAGCTGGCTCCAGCTCCATTGCTTTGGGACTGGAGGTGAGACAGAACATCATGGCAGAAGGGAGTGACAGAGGAAAGCTGCTCAGCTCATGGCAACCAGAAGCACAGAGAAAGAGCAAGGGACCAGGAACAAGATACAGTCCCCAAGGGCGTGCCTCCCTGACTGTCTCTAGCCCTCATCACCCACAGTTTTCACCATCTGCCAATAATGGTATCATGTATGACTCCCTCAGTGGATCGATGCAGTGATGAGGTCAGAGCCCTCATCATCCAATCACTTCCCCAAATTCCTCTGTAGCACCTCTGGACCAGACACAACAGTCCTTCTGGGAGACCTCATATTCAAACCATAACAACAGCTTACCAGATAGAGTATAAATACAAAAGTGAGCTATATATGAATATACAGTCTTTCTGAAAAGTTTTAAATACTGCCCTCAATATGTCTTCACAGAAATAAGAATGGAGACTATAACACTGGTTTTTGTGATTGTCTATTTGAGATTTAGTCTGGTCTCATTAACTGAAATCATTACCTAACCTCCAAGATGGCTGGAGAAAAAGATCAAAAGAAAACTACTTTTCTAGCGTAACATCTCTGGAATAGTAAGTGTCTATCTCTGAGAAATTTAGCCGAACATTTGCTGCTCATCCATCACATACAAGGTAGAGCTCAGTCCTTTTTTGACCCAAACGTGGTAAGAGGCAGGCACTTGCTCTTGACAAGTCTGCTGGTGGGTGTGGGAACTGCAGAAAGGCATTGGAAATTAGAAAGTCTGAGCTCTGCCTTTAGTTACCACTGACCTCTTAGGCCTCCTGTCCCATCAAGAGGCCTGAGTGTTGAGCAGGAAGAAGGGAAATAGGGGCCCTAGCAGTGCCCTGGGTACTTTTGGAATTGATCAACATGCTCATTTCCAAAAGGTTTCTAAATATGAGCTCCTGCAAGAAGTACCATGAACACTATTGTATTCTTCCTGAAAATAACAGGAGGGAAGAACATTCCAGAAAATCACTTCAACTTCATGAAATCATCAGTATTCAGTCCGGCAGGAATATGAGAGACTGGGGGTTGGGGACAGAGGTTTCTTTTATGGAGAAAGAGAGAAGGAAAAAGAGATGAAGGGCCTAAATGACTTTCCTCCAGTCAGATGCCCATCAGGAGAACAACACAGTTATCTTTTTTTTTTTTTTTTCTCCAAGAACTGTCCCCTTGAATTTGAATTTCACAGAACTAAAAGACCAATATGGTGGTTCTGAAAAGTAGTCCTTTATGCTAGAGCAGTGCAGTTCCCAGGGCATGAGTGAACAGCGTCATGTGCATGTAGTAAAATGCACATCCCTCCCAAGGGCTTCCTCAGCACGTACAAGGGCCACAGACTATGTGCAAGCATAAAAGTTTAAAGGAAATGAGGTGGGTCTCTGAGGACCTGCTCAGACCTCGGGATGTGATCAATGGAAGGAAACCACTGAGAGAGGCAAGATTCTTACCCCTTCCCCCACTCCTTTTCCTCAGAATAGAACCCCTGCTATAGTGCAGGACAGGGAGGCTTGAACCAAACCTCATTCCTCTTCCTTCTTGTCACTATCCACTGGCGGTAGAAAGAGAGGGAGAGTCTCAACCCTTTGCTGTCCACATGGGTTTCAATGGCAACTATCATGCTGGAGTTGATGACATCCCACAAACACATGTGTCAAGCATCGGACCTGGTGCTGTACCTTGGGTTTGGCAAAGGTAGAACAAAGATACAGAACTGTCACCTTTCTCCCCAGAAATCAGTAAATGATTCAAGATTCCAGTATTGCATCCAAAGTTATAAGACCAGGCAACTGGATTGGAAGTCAACAACATTTTTTTTAAATAAAGTACTAGGTGGTAAATATGTTAGGTTTCATGGGCCACATACAGTCTCTTTACCTATTCTTTGTTTTTATTTGACCCCCACCCCCAAATAAAAAAGAAAAGTAAAAATCATTCCATTACTCTTGCTCAAGGGCTACATAAAACAGGACAGAACTTAATTTGTCCTTCATGCCATAGTTTATAGTTTGTTCACCCTGATAAAAAAAAATCATATAGGAAGAGACTTGAGAGCAACTTGTTGACATGTTGACACCTAAAGTCAGGAGGTTATTTTCACTTGCTTGCTTTTTTTTTTTTTTTTTTTTTTTTTTTTTTTTTTTTTTTTTTTTTTTTTTTTTTTTTTTTTTTTTTTTTTTTTTTTTTTTTTTTTTTTTTTTTTTTTGGATAACCATATAATTTATGGTTGAAACTGGGACACTTTTTTTTTTGCGATACTGGGCATTGAACTCAGGGGCATTCTACCTCCTAGCTATACCCCCAGCCCTATTTTTTATTCTTTATTTTGAGGCCGGGTCTCACTAAGTTGTGGAGTGCCTCACTAGGTAGCTGAGGCTGGCCAGGAACCCAGCCTCAGCTGGTCTCAGCCTCCCGAATGCTGGGAAACTAGGACACTTTTGAGAACAAGATACGTGGTATGACTAGTTATCCTGGAGCACTCAGTGTGTCCTAGGAGCATCCTGGGTAAAACCTTGCTTGAACCCTTTTGGTGCCCACCTATTATCTGCCAGTCCTTTAGAATCTTCCTAGAACTTTGGAGAACTCAGAATGCTCAGGGCGGTTTGATACAGTGATCAGTTCTGAGTGGTGATTTAGTTTGTGGTTTAGGTATGTTTTTGTTGGTTGAGTTTTCTGGTTTTTGTTGTTGTGCTGATGGGCAAAAGTTCCATGTAAATTCCAGTCCATAATTCACTCTTAACAGTAGCTTGTTTCAGAGAAAAGGGGTTATTAAAGGTTTGGGCTTATTTTCTATTACCATTTTCCTCCACCCCATCCCAACCCTGTGCCCGATAATGAGGATATGGCAAATCTCCCAAGGAAGCTGCTCACTGTGGACAGACACACCAAGATCCAATCTAGCAGCATTACAAATCCAGGTCCCCAGGAAGTAACTCTAAAAGTGTTCCTGAGAAGTTTGCCAACTTAGGGTCTTGGCTCATCTTTCTCCAGCCCAGCAAGTTCAAGAGACTTGAAGCACCCAAGGAGACCAAGGAGTGCCAGACAGAATGTAAAAGGGAGAGCAAATGTGCCTCGCTCTACCACTGCTCTACCCCAGCCCTGATGCTCTGACACGAATCTGTGCAAAATAGAAAAGGAACTGCCATCAGTGGGAGAGAGATAATGGCAGAGTGCTTGTGCGAGGCCCTAGGTCCAATACAAGAGCACAGAATATAAATAAATATGTAATAAATAAATAATAAAAAGCTACCCAAGGTAGACTCTGCAGCACAACAGGAAATAGGGGACCACACCCATTCCCCCCCCCCCAGACCTCTGAGGCACTTCCCCAGCTCTAGAAATGCTGGTGAGAACCTTTTCTTTAGAACACGGGAGTTACACTTCTCCTGCTTCCTATGCTCATGAATGCAGTTGAAGGACATCCTGAAAACAAGTCAAAAGCAGGTTAACAAGTCCTCTGTGAGGGGAAACACAACTATTTAACCCCATATTATGCAAAAGAATTCTGGTTGTGTTTTGGCTATGTTATCAAAGATAATTATAATCTCTCACAAAAATATTTCACAGAATTACATTTGCATTGTCTATAGTTGTACATATGTGACATATATTCATAACTGCTTGACAAGACAACTTCTGTTCCATACTAATAATAATATATATAAATAAACTATTGAATGCTTCTATCCACAAGGCTATGATTAGCAAGCACTCTAGGGAATATAGAAAGAAAAAGACATTACCAAGCTATTTATAATCTTCCAATAGTTATTTTAATCTTTCCCCAAATGATACGTTTTTAACTCCATTTACTTGCATCAACTAAATCCAAACAGCCCTCATATTTCTTTTTTAAAGTAAACTGTTATTTTGAGATAATTATAGATTCACATGCAGTTGTAAGAAATAATATAGAGAGTCTATGTAGCATTTACCCAGTTTTTCCCACTAGTATCACCTGGCAAAAACCATAATATAACATCATAACCAGGGTGGTTGTAAGGGCTGACCCAGGAATCCTGTCGGAGACTGGAGGAGCGGAGTGAGGGAGAGGGAGAAAGTTTATTGTTCTAAGAACAAAGGAGAACATCCAATTTTTATAGGTAGGGTAGGGGCTTGTAGGACCAGGTATGGGGCTTCATAGGGTGGGATAAAGGGGAAGAAATTAGAGCCGGCCAGAAGTGATAGGCTGGCTAGTTCCTGGGCACGGGAAGGCACCGCCAGCTGATGCCCTGAAGAGAAGCCGGAATTGTGCCATGTTGGGGTGCTTTATGGGGATTCTGTTCCAACAGTGGTAACATAAGATTCAGAAAATTTTCACCACAAAGATCTCTCATGTTGTCCTTCAACACAGAGTCTTTGAGGGATACTTTATATTCAAACTATAACACTTTCCAATCTCTATGCTATTTATTCCTTTTTCTTATATACTTGAAGAAGCTATAATTTCTGGTGCCATGTTGAATAAGAGTGGTAAAAGTGGTCATCTTTGCCTTATTCCTGATCCTAGAGAGAAAGCAGTCTTTCATTGTTAGACATGATGTTACCTGTAGGCTTTTTATCAAGTTCACAAAATGTTCCTTTAGTCCCAATTTGCTGAGAGTTTTTATCATAATTGAGTGTCAGATTTTCTCAAATGTTTTTTCTGTATCCATTGATATGATCATATGATTTTTCTTCTTTATATTGTATTATATGAATTTTTTTAATGTTGACCTAGTCTTGCATGCCTGAAATGAACTTGGTCCTGATATATGATTCTTTTCATACATTGCTAGATTTGATTTGACAATACTGTTTTGAAATTTTTTGTGTATAAGTTCCTAGTCGTATTGGTCTGGTTTTAGTATCAAATTAATACTAGCCTCATAAAAGTGTTTCCTCCCTTTTTGTTTTCAGAAAAACATGTAACATTGTTGTTATTTCTTCTTTAAATGTTTTATGGAATTCACCACTGAAACACTCTGAACCTAGAAATTTCCTTTTTGAGAGCTTTTAAATTACAAATTGAATATATTTAATTGTTAAAGAGCCTAATAAATAACATTTTAATTAATTATTTTTGCACACTCTCTTACACATTTGGGCACTCAGTAAATATTTAACAAATTAGTTTTCTCAGCAGATTTTCCAGGGACTACTTCTAAATTAAATAGAACATTACATTAACCAAATACTCTTGTCTGCTTTGCAAAGTTCTTGTTTTCATAATTTAATAACTTTGATATTTTAAACATGTCAGAACTTGCCTAAACAAAATTTTCATTAAACAAAAGTTTATTAAAGTGTGATGTGCTCTGGTACTTTCTATTCTATTCTATTTAAAAAAAAAATACTAGTTGTAACTCATTAAATTTCTTCCAGGACCCACTAAAGTATTCCAAGTGCAGAAAAACATTGATTTGCATATTCTCTGTTGTCTCTTCTTTTTTTTTTTTTTTTTTTTTTTGCGGTACTGGGGATTGAACTCAGGGGCATTCTACCTCTGAGCTATACCCCCAGCCCTATTTTTTTGTTCTTTATTTTGAAACCGGGTCTCACTAAGTTGCAGAGTGCCTCACTAGGTAGCTGAGGCTGGCCTCGAACCCGGATCCTCCGGTCTCAGCCTCCCGAACGCTGGGATTACAAGTGTGCACCACCACGCCCGGCTCTGTTGTCTCTTCTGATTCCGACATTCTGTGATTCTATGGTTTCATGACCCTTTTTTTTTTCTTCTACTATAGCACAAAACCTATTAAACACTTACAGAACCATTATTTTAAAACTTATTTCCAAATCACTTTTAAAGCAGGTTTAAGACAGTTTACAATAAATACAGTCATTTTAAGACAAGACAGACAAATGAAAAATCATTGATAAAATGCTTTTCTATTTCTATAATTTTGGAAAGAAAAAGTAAAGTATCAGGACATTCGGATATTAAGTCATTAGGTCTAAATTACTCATCACTATTTTGTTAAAAGGGGATCAGAATCAAGGTATTAAAAGAAGTTGCTGAGAGTGGTGGGATTGCCTAGTCATTGCAGTCTTTTTCCCTAGAGGAAAGAAGTAGTGGGTAATTGTGAGACTTCTATGTCCTATAAGAGAAGCAGAATTAAGTAGACCAGTTTCTCCACCTCTAGAGCCTCAGCCTGCTCTATCCTCCTGGCTAAGAAAGCAGCAGTTTTTAATGGTTTTTCCTGCTCTTTCTCCAACTAAAAACAAAAGAACAAGGAAAAAAAAAAAAACACTGCAAAATAGAAGTTTGAATTTTAGTGTACAAAGAATGGCCTAGAATTGTTATCATAGGTCACACTGCCACTCTCAGTTTTCCTCATTGCAGTTTTCTTTTCCATCCTGTGCTATCATTCTGATGTGGGCATGATTCATAGTGCTTCATAAGGCCTGAGTAAAGTAACTGTAGAACCATAGATGTAAAGAGATCATGAAGTCTGGCCTCCCATTTTACAAATGCCAACAGTGAGGCCCAGAGAGGTTAGGGGACTTGCTAAAAGTTGAACAGAAAATTCATGGCAGAAGCTGGCCTACAACTGGGGCCCAGTTATAGTCCCAAGCCTGGATGTTCTGCTTCTCAGCTCTGAGCTTGAAGTTGCAAGGCTGTTTCCTCAGCAAGATCAGACTTCTACCAGACTATAAATGTGAGGCGGGGAAGGAGGCAAGGAGGGATGGAGGGAGAGAAGGTAAAATAGAAAAGGGCTTTCCTTTCTCCTCTCTCTTGCTAACAGTTCTAGATTTGAATCCTACCTAATATATGAAAAAGTGGAAGTGACTGAAATATGATAGAAAAATAGGCACAAGTCCTCACCCAGTGTTATAGTTCATGGTCTAACTGGGAAAAATCAAACCTTGAGTAATCAGCTATTGGTCAACTACTAACTGAAAAATAACTACAGGTCATTACATAAGTATGCCACAGTGCTCCTTGCCCTCAAGGAGCTTGGAGTTAATTGGGACCAAGTAACAGGAACAAGTAACAGCTCATAATTAGGTAACAGTCAACCCAGACAATAGGAACCCATCAACAGAGGTAAAAACACAAGACCATATGATCTCCCACATTTTATGCCAATGTTATGCTACACACTAGCACTGCAACCTGGACTGTGGGTTTCACTTGTAACTACACACAATGGGTGGGCTTCTAGAAGGTGTGGAAGCAGCCACCATCACCACTTTTCTTTCTGGTAGTCATGGTTGCTTTGATCTGATTTGGTGGAGGCTGAAGAAAATGATCCCTCACTAGCACAACAGTGATAATGACTTTAATGAATCACACACTGAACTCATGGGTGAGCATTTGCTTGTATCTCTTAGGGGGGACACCACTGGCATTTGAGTGGGACAAGCCATTTCCATGCAAGACTGTCCTGTGTGACAGGGCCAGTAAGACAACCTCTTGGAACAACTGAAAAATCAATTATTTATTGTTTTTATTTCATTAGTCATGATGCATGTTTAGACCAGCTGAAAAACATCCTGCTGATTTAGCAACATTAAAACCGGCGCTGACAGTCCTATTCCTGCGGCTAGAGCCAAGACACTGCAGAATTCACAAGTACCACCTCCTCCTACCCTCCTGGCCATGATTATCATCCTAAAGTAGACTTAGAGGTTCTTAAGACCATTTTATTTCAACATTCCTCCCATTCTGGTAGATAGACTATATATCTTATAGTTTAAATCCTAAAGTGCATCACTGAACAAAGGAAGAACCCATGCAAGGAATCCTAACTTGTCCTTTGCTCACTTTTTCCTCTAATTTGAAGAGTCAAAATGTGGCTTACTTCCTCTCTGTCCTAATTTAACCCAACATTCATCGGGCAGGCAAAAACAGGGTCTGTGAGTGGCTAGGGCAAAGGTCAAATTGGAGCAAGATGGCAGGGGCAACCGGTGACAGCTGACAATGTGACCTTTTCAAGGACAGTCACAGAGCAGGTGAGAGGCAGCCTTGTGTAGTGGAGAGAATACCCTCAGAGAATTGAGCAAATTTACATAGTAAGGATAAGAGGACCCAGAGAAACAGAAGTATAGCCCCAAAGGTGTATGTTCCTTCTTGTGTATGTAAAAAATGCATATATGTCCTACTTCTGTCCACTGAGAAAGCCTGAGCAAAGAAATACTGCAGCAGCAAAGGGCAAATCTAGCACCCAGATGTTGGCTTCTAAATATTGCTCTCTATGAAAAGGAAACAAAGGCCCGTAGAGAACTGGCTGATCCAGAGCCAGGGCAGGGAAAGCATAAAGCAGCTTGCAACAATGCTGTGAAAAAATAGCTCAAAGAATGATAGTCACATGTTAAAAGAACAAAGAAGCCATCTTCATAGGACTCTGTCAAAATTTGGGTCAATTTGCACCTCAAAATAATTAGGGATATTAAATGAGTAAAACTCATTGAATAATAAATTATAATGAATTGTTTAATAAGCAAATTAGTTTAAAAACGAGAGATGAGACAGTTCTTCCATACAAGAGAATGTTAACTAATAAATATAGAGGGAATGGTATAATTAGAAAACTACCATTTGGTGAATATCACAGTGATAGTTCCATCAAAAAATATCCACTGTTATTAAAACAAGTAGGAAAAAGTGGAATGGGTAATGTAATGGTTACATAAGGCCTATTAATTCCAAAATAAAAAGTAACTTTACAGTGAAAAATAGGGGCAGGCACTGTCTTAATCCAGTGAGTGGAGTTACCACTCTAATGGAGCAAATTGGGATCAGAAGCCACTTGATGAATTGAGGAACCACAGCATCACTTCTGCGACATTCTTCCCCCACATGAGTGACCTGGGTCCAATCATGAGGAAACACAGGGCAAACCCAAGTTGAGAGTGATTCTACAAAATGCAGTCTTTGGAAAGGTCAAGGATATGAAACTCAAAGATAGTCCCAGCTGTCACTGTGGTGCATACATATAATCCCAGTACTTCTGAGGCTAAGACAGGATAATTGCAGGTTCAAGGCCAGCTGGGGCAACCTAGTGATACCCTGTTTCAAAATTAAAAATATCATAGGGCTGGGGGTGTATCTTGGAGGGAGAAGGTCTCTGGGTTCAATCTTCAGTAACAAACACGCACGCGCACACACACAATAGTTAGTTCCAGATGGAGGGAGACTAGATTGTGTGATCATGACTTGGCCCCTTTGATTGCAAGTACCTCACAGGTGAAATTTGAAAGGGGGTCTGAATGAAAGGCATACAGGAATTCTTTGTATCATTCCTGTAACTTGTCTATATATTTGAATTGTTTCAAAATAAAATAAATTTCAAATTTAGGACAGATTGATAATTACAGATGGTTCAGATTTGTAAAGATGGTATATGTGGCAGTCATGTGTATGTTAGTGCTTCTCAAAGTGCAGCTTGCAGGCAGATGTGGTCTGCAACGGTTCCCATACCGCATCAAGAGAAGAAGCTCCCCCATGATATATGTCAACTGCCTCACCAAGGACAGTGTGGTTTGGCTGGCAGGTTTTTTAGAGTCTGCCTTTCTTCATGAATGAAGTAATATGTTGATTTACATTCTGGATCTAGCTTCTCAAGCTATAAGAGACCAATAGTTAAGAGTAGCATTGGTGTAAATCACAATGAAACATGAATTGAAACAAAAGAGGATAAATGTGAGAGTTCTCTGTTGAGTGGTCACAATTAAAAATAGTCATAAACAGCCAGGTTTGATGACATATGCCTGTAATTCCAGAACTTGGGAGGCTGAGATAGGAGGATCATAGGCTCAAGACCAGCACTTAGTGAGACTCTCAGCAACCTAGCAAGGGTGTGGCTAGGAGGTAGAGTGCCCATGTCCACATGACCCAGGATGGTCCATAAGTCAGCCCAATAACCTCACGGCCCTTTCTTGGTCAAGATAGTTTCTATCTCTTGAGATCTCTGCAGGCCTCAGAGAAGAATGCTTTGCTACACTTCCTTAGTTCATCATTGATTCTGCATCAAATGAACACTGCTCAGACTTTTGCAAGAGAGAAGAAAAATATTAATTTAAGAAGCATGTTGAAGTGAGCTAGTGAAGAGGGAAAATTTTGCACAAGTTAAAAAGGGCCAAAAGGCAATGATTCTTGCCAATATCATTTTTAGTGCTTGTGTCTAGCAAAGTGGAAAATAAACATCTGCATTTGATTTTAAAAGTTCTAAGTCTTTTATTTCCTAAGAATTCTCTTCACTGAAAAGAATATTTGTTGGCATGTCCTTCTCATGTGATTGGAGATAGTTCTTGCTAGTTTTACATTTTGCCTTTTGGGGTGATACTATTTACTGATCCCAAACTGTCTGCTGTTGCCAAGAACTTGCACTGACAGGGTAAATAAGATCACCTGCTCTGCACATTGCAGTTCAGAATGGCAGGAAGTTCAAGATCCAATGGCTTGGGGGTGGCACTGCAAGCTGGGTTGTACATGGCCTTTTGGAATATCCAAGTCCAATCAAAGGAACAACCAAAGAACTAGCAGGATCCTTAGTGCCAGCTGAGCATTGACAACAATTGCTGCACATTCTGGAATAACACAAACACCCCTACCTTGACCCACATCGATCAATTGTCCCTGCAGTATCAGTTCTTCTGTAGCACCTAGAGTTGACACCACGCATGGGGACATCTACCCAGGGTGGTTATTCCAGACAACACTGTTTGTACTAGATTTCCAGAAACTGTCTCATCGGCACTGCTAAGTCTGATAATGTGAACAGGCCAGATTTTGACAAAGCAATGGAGAGAGTGGAGAGGTTTTCAGAGATTAGCAGCAAACAGATCATCTTGCTGCAAATACGGTGGCTTCCAAGGCAGTCAGAACCCCAGGGGTGAATCTACAGCAGGGGTACCATTCTGTTCCAAACAGAAACATGGTGCTTTGTTGATGCCAGCTCTCCATCATCTGGCCTTTGCCTGCATCCACAGCTATATTCCCTGCCACCCACTGACTCACATTGTATGCTTCTGCCAATGCCAAAAGTGCTTGGTGGTTTGTCTATATGCCAGACTATTTCCCACCTCTAATCTTTGCTCATAAAATTCTTTCTGCCCTGTTGACTAAAGGACCAGTGCCCAACATGGAGTAGATGCTCCATGAGCTTAGCTGGATGAGACCTCAGGTCCCTTTTCATTATGTAGACTATACACACATTTGTGGCTTTCTCTCTTCCCATTACTTAAGACTGCATCTTGATCCATTTTCCATAGATGAGAGATATGACATGTCTCAGCAATAAACTAAGTCTATCCTAGAGATCAGTATTTGAACTTGCAGAAAATAATCCTATATATTAGCTTAACCAACAATACACAAGCATAGTCTATATAAATCTCGCAAGTAGAGGAAGAAATTGCCTCATTCAAACTACAGTATACCCAGGGTATGACAATGTCTTTTCTGTATTAACAAAGCACCCATCATTACATTCTTAGTTACTATGGTAATTTTCTCTGTTGACTTCAATACCATAGATGAACATTTAAAGTCTGAGTCACTACTCATCATTAAGGCAAATTTAGAATTTATCATTCAAAATAGGTCATTTTTAAGGTCATCAGAATGATGGACATTAATTACACCAGTGAAACAGATATAAGTAAGTGTTCTTGGGCTGTTGTATAGATGGCCACATTTCCCATCAAGCTTTGTCATATCTTTCACAAACAGACCCTCAGCAAGTGCTTGCTGGCCGAAAATATAGTAGTTTTTTCCCCCAATATCAAATTGAGGCCTTTAAGAGCAGGGCAATGTCCAATGATTTTCTAGATTACTCATAACATTGGATGTATGGTAGCTGCTCAAAAAAATATCTGTGGATTGATCTAGACGGTAAGATGTTTTTCCCAAATGAAATTTCCCTATTATGGGTAACTGGAAACACAAGAATTATGAAAATTTTTCTATTATGGGTAACTGGAAACAGAAGAATAGAAATTTGCTAAGAAGTTAAACCTAGAATATTTGTATGGGTATTTAGAATACAGGAAATGGAGTTAGTTGGGAGTAAAACTCGTCCAAGATAACGTATACACCTAAGAAAACTCCAGTCACTAATGAAACCTAAAATACATCTGTGGGAGGATAAGATCCTCCTGTCTTTTTGCTGAGTTGGAATATGATAAAGTCATTAGTTTTTATTAATCTAGTACTTTATAAAGTGGAAAGGGAAAAGTGAGGAACTCAGAGATAATTTGTTTAGGGAAAAATAGCAATAGGAGGAATAATTTTAGGCAACATCAGTCCTTATTAATAATTGTAAAGAAATGCAATAATAATAAAGGAACAAAATCTCAGACAGTTGAAACAGGAAAAGACCTTGGGCCACCAGTGATTCCATTTACCTCATTTTACAGATGAAAAAGCTAAGGCTCAGTATGTCATTAATTTAAATGACATCCATTTACCTGTTGCCCTTCAGGAAAATTCTTTCTGTGAGAATCTGACAATGTTTATTCCATTGGTAGTTATTGGCACTGCTAGGAGAACTTGAATCTTCATTCTAAGGCATGGAGATTTTCCCCTTCTAGCCAAGAAAAAGGAAACTTACCCTAAATTTTGCCAAGCTAAGGGCCTTCTCTTCTTCTTTGGTGACTTAAACTCCTATAAGGTCTATGTTAACATATGTGGATCCCTTCTTAAAAGCAATAGAAGAAATGTGACGAGAAAGAAGGCAAATAAAAGTCATAAGCAAAGGAGGTGCCATCTGACCTTCTTGCATGTGAAAACCTAGCCCCCATCATCAATGGCTCACAGACTGTAAGATGCCAACATCTGATTTAGATATCCGCAGAATGAACTGAAGAGTTCAGTCTCGAGTAAATGGAGGGCATAAATTTATGAAAAACAATAAAGCTCCATCTTAAATATTGCTATAGTTTTAGCAGTAGCCAGAAGGATCACCTTTGTAAGGTCACTATGTTTTTCCTAGACTCTGCTAATATTTCAAGTGTTCTTGCTGTCACAAAATTATAGGAAGCAACATCTTGGCATCTATCATTCACAGTTGGTCCACTGAAAGATTAAATTAATTTCCCAGAGCTATACCGTGCATCAGAGGGAAGTGCATGTAGCCTCATACTAAAGCCATTTCTGAGAAGATAGGAAAGATGCAGTCTTCTATTGGCTGAGATCCAAGCTGTCATTCTCAACACAGTTGCTGCAGCACTGGAGTCAGCACTATGCCTCCTCTGCTCCACTTTTTCCTTTTCTCAGACAGGATGATTTTTCTAGCACAATTATTTTTAAAATAAAAATAAAAGCAAGGTAGGGGTAAGAGAGGGGAGAGAAAGACCGTGGAGATTCCAGAAACTGACATAATTTTAGCAATAGGAAAGGCCCTGAATCTAATCTATCATGTTGTTAGTCTAGAGCTAAGCACAGGGATGGAAACTATGCTCTTTAGGGAAGTGGGAAATGAAAAAAAAAAAAAAACACATCATCATTATCTCCCACCCTGAACAGCAGATAGGCAGGTAGATTCTGGAGATGGGAAAGGTCAGCCACCAACCCTAGAGCACAGGTTACCAAGATGAATGGCTACCATACTCTTGTGTTTTCTCCCTATCTAGGAATGAATGTCCAACAAGCAATACAGTGCCCCAGCAAGGATCAAGGTGTTCTTAAAGCACAATAGACAGGCCAGCAGTACTGATGGAATATGAGGGATTCAGAGAGAAGACGAGGAGCTTGAAGTGGGATTGGAAATCTGAAGAACTCCATGTTAAGAACTAGAGAGTGATGGTGCACCTGTAATCATAGTACTTGGGAGATAGAGACAGGGGATCACAGGTTTGAGGCCAGCCTCAGCAGCTTAGTAATATCCTATTTCAAAATTAAGAAATAGGGTGGTATAGCTCAGAGGTAGAATGATCCTGGGTTCAATCTCCAGTACCAAAAGGAAAAAAAAACCCACAACAAAAAACAAACAAACAATAAAAAAGAACTAGAGATTCTGGACTTGCTATTTGAGGTTAGTTATTGTATAATGATGATATCGTAATTTCATGTTCCACAAGCAAAACTTTGCCAAGAGACTTCTTCCTAGTTCGTGGCCCCAGAAATAAACCTTAAAATTAGGCAAAGTAGTTTTGGGACAAGGACTCAGAGTTCATTGTGACTTAGGGATAAGCAAATAGAGGTGAAGGAAGGCATCGTGACACAGCCCAGATCACACGAGGAGTTAGCAACCGGGCACCTGGTGCCAGACAGATCCCTTGACTCTCAGATAAAAGCACATGTTCTATATCATAGAGCTTCCCTTCCCCCACACTGCAGGGACAGTTGACTTCAAAAGTTAAAGTATTACCAGAGAAAAAAGGAACATTTTATAATGATAAAAATATCAATTTATCAGGAATATATAATAATTATCTATATGTATGAACTTAATAACAGAACTCCTAAAAACATACAACAAAGCATGGTGGGGCACACCTGTAATTCCAGTTCTTGGGAAGCTAAGACCAAAGGATCGCAGGTTTGAGGCTAGTCTCAGCAGTATATTGAGACTCTCAGCAATCTAGCAAGGCCATTTCAAAATAAAAAATAAAAAGGGCTAGGAGTGTAGCTCAGATGTAGAATGCCCCTGGGTTCAATCCCCAGGACCACACACACACATACACAAACACACAATGAGGAAGTTGTATGTGACATTCTATTATTCTACATGAGAAAGGTGGTAGGAAGTAGTGTTGATGGCAGGTGGAGAAAGGCATTTTGTCCCATAAACTTGTGAAGCATTTCTTCTTCCCCCATAGGAAAACTGGTTCATTTTTATAAGCTTTATGAACAAGATTACCCTGGGTCCTTACACACTCTTTGTAATGATATCTACAACCTGGACGCCATATAGAAATGCTTCATTAGAGCAGATGCATACTTGTATATATAACTTATAATATGAATTTGGACTCAGTCGACTTTGTAGAGATTTTTGAGGACTTACTCTATGCCTATCATTGTGCTGCACGCTATAAACCTTCTGCCTTCAGAAAACTTAAAATATACTTGGGGAGTTAAGTCCAAAGGATATAAAAAACAATTTCTAACAGTACACGGCACAACTGAAGATTCAGATAATCAGGGAGATACAAAGTCACCAGGGAAAGAGGACCTTTAAGAATGGGTAGAATTGGAAAGGAATGGGCTAAGAGATTGCAGGAGTGGACGCACTGGCAGCAAGAGCTCAAAGGCAATGATTTTGGCTTCCCAGGAAACAAAGAGCAGAGCAGACTGGCAGGAGGGGAGCTTCATATAATAATCTTGCCCTCCAGATGAACAGAGCAGAGCAGGACCGAAGGTTGTTGTTGGCTAAGTACTTTACCATTCAAAAAACAATGTACATGTTTGAATTAAAGCTTTGCAAACAATGATCAGGGACTGTGGACCAGATGTACCCTACAGGAGGTGAGAAGAAAGCAGAAATCCTTCCTCACCTCATGCAGGGAAGATAGGATATTTAGGCCAAGCAAAGCCCCCACAATAGCATAAATAGCCAAGATCTCTGTGGTTGGTGTGATGAATTTCCCAGGCAGGGGAGAGAAGAGGAGCTCTTTCCTTCTTTTTGAAACAAAGGAGAATGGTTTGCCCCAATGCAGAAGCAGGCATGGGGTGCAGATTTAGTGGAAATTTAAGGAAACTGAAAGAATGATGTTATTCCTTCCCACTCAACAGAAACACTTCTGACATTCCCCCTGAATTTTTGTCAGCTATCTCTCTATCATCCAACATCTTGGGGTTTTTCTTCTCGTTCTTTTGAAAGTATGTCTCACTACCACATGAGCTCTCCCAAATCAGGGGCTGCTTCCTCTTCCTTCTCAGGTGGCCCTAAGCTTCAGCATACTGCAATGCAGTGCCTGGGTGTACAGTTAGTGAATACTCGATGCATCTGAGGAGAGCTGCTTCTGCTGCAGCTTTTCTTTCCAAGGCTTCTGTTTATAGGCCATTTGGGCGCAGGTTGAGGTAACCACTGCAACAGGAACTCTGAAAGTGATGGCATCTGATAAACTGGCCCCTGCTGTGTTGTTCAGTGTCTGTGACTCTGAAAGCACAACTGATTGCTCCTATCTCACTACAGAAATTCCATGGTGCAAGAAAGGAGGCCCAGCCTGGACCTAGACCCATCTTCGTCAAAAGTATATGGTAAGACCACAGGATGTTATGGGTTTAAAAATGATAACATCATGGAAGGGGAAGAACTAAGCAAAAACCATGGCACCTAACTATGCAACTTCCAAAAGAATATTTCTAATCTATCATTTGAACATAGAAGCCACAGATAGTTAATGAGCATCTGTGTATGCAAAACATAGAGCTAGAGGCTGGCACATGACACTGCTGAACTTACTTAAAGCTTCATTTGGAAGAATAAGTAGGATTGGACTTCCAAGCCTGGCCATATGACCAACTAAGAAAGTTCCACAAAAATCCTTTTATAGTAGATGAGATCCCAAGAGAGAAAATTACATTCTTGGGTTCCTCAAAATGCAAAGGAAAGCTTAAAACAAAACAAAACAAAAAACTAGAAAGAACATGAACTGACACAGTAACTTCTCTCAGGGAGAGCCTGGAAGAATGGGCATTACATAATATGCGATCTAAGGCAATACTTCTGAAATTTTAATGTGCACCTGAATCACCTCGGAATCTTGTTAAGATGGAAATTCTGGTTCTGTAGGTCTGGTGGGATAGGGAGACTAGGATTCTCCATTTCTAACAACCAATAAGATGCAGGTGCTGCTATTGCTGTTGGTTTAGAAAGGCCACATGGCAATGAATAGGACCATAAATGGACCTCAATAAGACATTGGGCTTGATAGAGATGTGGAATTGAGAACAGAAATTCCTGCAGTAAGGTGGAACCCTCAAGAGCTGCCTCTACAGTTAAAAAATAGACCAGAGAGATCTACCCATTAGAACCGGTATTATAAGGAATTTTTTCTGATTTCTGCTGGACTCAGAGTGGGGAAATAAAGTTTCTCCCCCAAAATAGGAAGTCTAGGCCTATGTTTTGCATGGATGATGATTCAAATTTAGGTGTGCAGTCTAGGAACCTATAAGTACAGAAATTAATGTAGAAAACTGGCCTATTAGGCCAGTGATATCCATAGAGTACTTGGCAGAAATAGAGGCAGCAATATTAGAACAGATACTCTCAACAGATACTCTCAAACCCATACCACAAAAAAAATTTCATACATACAAAGCACACACATATATGTATTATCTCAATTAGAGCACAAATAAACTTAATTAAGCAAATAAGAACCTAAGGAATACTTTACCACTTGCAAGAATGAGAAGCCAAAATAAACTAGATAATTAGGCTCAAAGGAATAGAAAGACAATCAGAAAGAGCATAGAAAAGAAATATATTTTAAATGATTAAGTACAAGGTTAAATAAGTAAGTGGTTAAATACATACAAAAAAAGAGCAAAACCCCAAGAACAAAGTGCTATGAAAAGCCAGACTTGAAATTTTTTCTAGAAATAGATAAATGTAGTCAATGAAATTAAAATGGTCTGCACAGCTTAACTGCAGATTAGCAAAACTGAAGAGAGAATATATAAATTTAAAATAGATCATTGTAATCTATAATTGTAAAATATATGCACAGATTGGCAATTATGCAGATAGAGATAGAGATAAAATATATTTAAAAGTATTAAGAAAAGTAAAAGATAGACGAGCCAACATTTAAATGGAATTTGAGTTTTGGTAGAATGAATGAGAATTCATATTTGAAGAAATGGAGACATTAGTCCTAGGCAGGATAGAAAAATATCTAAATATACAACAGAATGCTCTATGGAGAAGCTACAGAACACACAAACACAATTAAAAAAAAAAAAATTAAAGCAGCCAATGGAGAAAATGAGAGGGAGAGAAAAAGAAAAAACAGAAGTCAGGGTAGGCTGCGTGTGGGTGGTGGTGCACACTTGTAACCCCAATACTTAGGAAGGTGAAGTCAGGAGGATCACAGGTTCAAGACCAGCTTCAGCAACTTAATAAGGCCCTCCAAAACTTAGTGAGACCCTGTTCAAATAAAATAATAATATAGGGCTGGGAGCATAGCTCAGAGATAGTAGAATGCCCCTGGGTTCCATCCCCAGCAACACACACACACACACACACATACACACACACACACACACACACACAGAAGTCAGGGTAGCAGGGAGGAGACAGAAAATGTAAATTATAGAAAAAACAATCACCTGCCAAAATACTTCACCATATTGGCAACTGACACCAAAAGACATGGGAATCATATTTCCAAGTGCGAAAGGAAAACAATTTTAATCTAGGTTCTACACAGTGCTAAACTATTAACACAAAAAATAGAGATGAAATTGTAGGAATGAAGAGGTACGATACCTCTTTCCTCATCCATCATAGTGTTTCCTCGCCAACTCCCCTAGAAAGAGAGACAGATTAATAAGAGAAAAGCATGGCAGATGTATTTAATCAGTTTTGTGTTTGTGACATGAGAGCATTCAGAAATGAAAACCCAAATCCCTGTAGAAAGTTGTCCATTTTTCCCCTCAGGATTCTTTGACTAAAGAGGAAATAGACAATTCTACAAAATGTCAAAAGAGCGCTAGAATTGTGATGGCATAAGAGGATATCAGCCCAGCCAGGAAAAATTCAGAAAGGCTCCCTGGGGGAACTAGGCCTTGAGGCACATCTTAAGTACCTACTAGTAGTTCCCTCAGGCAGAACTGAGTGGGGCTCTAGAGCTCAAACTTAGGCTCTGCTGCCTGCTAACTTCAGAACAGCTACATACACTCTTTGCTTTAAAAAAGACAATAATATCCAGCGCCTGTATTGCCGTGAGTATTAATCACCTTAATGTGTGAAGTGCTTGGCATAGCACTTGGCATTCCTGTGGTGCTGACATGTTAAGTGTTCCCTGAAGTCACTCCTCCTTCTGTAATGTCCTATGTCTTTTTTGTGCCATCACTCATTCACTAAGTCAACAACCTGAGTGATATCTTGTCATGCCTTAGGTCCCCTAAAGCTCATGTGCTTGGTCTGATGTAGCAATGTCCATAGGTAGGTATTTTAGGAGATGATTAAATCATGAGGGCACTGCCCTTATCAGTGCAGTAATCCATCTAATGGATTCATAATTTGACTGGATTATAAGGAGATGATAGAAATTGTAAGAGGGGGACCTGGTTGGAGAAAATAGGTCACTGAGTTCAGGTCCTTGAAGTATATCTTGTCCCTGTCCCTAGTCTGTCAGTCTGTCTCTCCTTTCCAGCTGCCACGAGCTAAGCAGTTTTCTTCTGCCACACTTTTCCACCATGCTGCTCTACCTCGCCTTGGGCCCATAGCCATGGAGCCAGCAACTACGACTGAATCCTCTGAAACTGGGAGCCAAAATTAATCTTTCCTACCCTAAGCTGTACTTGTCAGATATTTCGGTCAAGGCAATAAAAAGCTGACTAACACACATCTTCAAGGTCTCCTCTTTGCATAATCCCCCAGATCTAGCTCACAGTACACATGCTGCCTAACTGTGTCTCAAAGTCAGCATCATGATCTCTTCCCTGGACTGCTTTAGCAGCCCCCTCAGTAGTCCCCTGCCTTCCCACTGTCCTCTCCAGTCCATTTCTGTTCTTTTGGCCCACAAAGGTCTTTTAAAAAATAAAACCATGAAGTCTCCAGGTTAGCAATCCCCCTCCCCATGGGTCTCTTCTGTCCACATCACCTAGATACCCTCCACCCCTGGCCCTAGCCTCTAACCACTCTCCAGCCATTGCTCTTCTCCAGCTTTTCCATTTTTATGTTTAGGTTTGATAAAGACTAGACAACCACATAAAAACATGGTTGGACAAAAGAGCATGTAGTGGTAATAGATGGAGAGAGAAACCCAGCAAGGCCTGTCTGTTCAAATTCTTCTTGGCCTCTCTGTGTGACACTCAGGGTCAGGGCCCCTTCTGGAATGAGCATTTTATGATCCACTATCAGACAAGGTACGTTTTACTTCTTTATGACCAGCTCCTACCCAGAAAGGCAGGAGAAGGTTAGAGTAATTTCTAGGTTTTCTGGCTGCTTTGGGGGAAGAGTAGAGTTCTAGACTTTATGGCCCACCTTGGGAAAAGGAGAATTCTAGTTTCTATGGCCCACCTTGGGGGAGAAGGGAAGCAGGAGAAAGAGGGGCAGGAGAAGGTCAGAAAGAGACTTTATTTCTGAGGCCCTGCTGGGTATTATTTTCTGAGACCCTAAAAATAAAAATATATTCAAACAAAGACCAAAAGAATATACTACGCATAAATGCTCAATGAATAGAATTTACTTTAAGTGGAAAGAAACTGACCCTGCTGCTTGTGACACCTAGGTTGGAGTTCAAGGCCAGCCTGGGCAACGCAGTGAAATCCCATCTTGATTTTCTCTCCCACCAGAATGAAAGTTCCATGAGGGCAGGGACTTTGCCTATTGTGTTCTCCAGTCTGGCACATAATTGGTGCTCATGTGGTATTGAACATGTGAAAGGGAACGAGGTGGTGCAGGGCTTCAAATGTACGGGGTTCAGGGCTTCTTCTGTGGGGAACCAGTGGTATGGGAATGGCAAAGGGCAAAAAGTATTTATGAATGTCTACTATCTCTGCACACAAGACACATGTTATCTCATTTCACCTGGGGTGTGGAATAACAAAAACCATATGTAAGTGAGCAAATGAATTGGACTTCCAATATGGCTACAAACACAAGATAAGAATTTTTATCTCAATTCATTGCCTATAGACATCACTGCCTATTTCCAAGGGAGTTGTGGGCTTTCATCTTATGTCCCACACAATATTGTATGTCCAGCTGAGGCCATAGAGATAAGATCCTGCTGTGTTCTTGGATAATGCTTTCTACACTCTGGACAGCCACTCAGCACCACTTAATGACCTAGTAATTCCAGTTTCCTAACACATGCCTACATAGACCCCAAACCACAAGAACCCTGAAAATCTAGTTCTAACCACAAATCACTGAATTCAGAGGCCTCACCTTGAGCTCACAGCCAGCCCCACTTCCCTGTAGATGGGGCCCCTTGTCCTCTGTGTTCTCAGCTGGACATACTTCTTGAGTCCCTTGTGGATTATGGTCTGCAGTAGAAATGTCAAATCCAGAGAGATCTCAAAATTTGGCCACCAGCACTGCCACCTGCCCCCACTGACAACCCCACAGCCAGTTGCAGATACACACTGACCAGAACTGTCCTTTTAATGAACACTATGTCCTCAATCAAAGTCCTGATGGCATGAGGGTGATCCTGTAAACACAGAACTGAGGGCAAAGAGCAGGAGCTATTTTCAGAACTCATCGACAGTTAACACAAACTTGGATGAGACCTTTCTGAGACCTTTCAGTAGCCAGCCATGGAGAAAGTTCTAGCCGTACATCTATAGGATGACAAAACAACCACAATTCATCCTACAAAGAAGCGTGTGAAGCATGGCCCTGTGTTCCGGCCTGCCTCACTGTTTACTTTTCCTATGAAATCATGTTTATTCTTCCTTTATGCTTTCTCTGGTCCCCACAGTCTCACCATCTCCATTTGCTTCTTTCTCATAGGCTGAAGCAACCTCACAAACACACCAAGAACCCTTTCTCTCTTCCTTTTCCTATCTCCTTTCTCTGAGGTCACACACTCTCCCTGAATTCACTCCCCAAACAACCTCTTCTAAAGATATGACTTGTGCTCCTGACACCCCTGCATTGGCAGCCGAGTCATCTTACTCACCATCCTTTTTAATCCTTTAAATACAATTTTGGAAGCCTGGCATGGTGGTGCATGCTTGTAATCCCAGTACTTGGGAGGCTGAGACAGGAGGATCACAGGTTCCTGGCCAGTCTCAGCAACTTAGTGAGGCCTCTACAACTTAGTGACACCTTATTTCAAGATAAAATAGGGCTAGGGATGTAGCTCAGAGGTAGAATGCCCCTGGGTTCAATCCCCAGTACCAAAAAAAAAAAAAAGCCAAAAAAAAAAAAACTAATAAATACAACTTTGGAGAAATCTTTTTTTCCCCTGGGTAGAAAGCTCTAAGGAGCACATGTTGGTATTCCTCATCAACCCGGATTTACACATAGTGGTTCCACAATTGCTGGAAAGGAGGGAAGAAGAGAAAGGGGGATTGATTTGGGAAATGTTGTCATTGCATATAGTAGTGCTTCAAAGGAGTGAATCTCTGGTGTGTGGGCCTAGAAGAAATTTTAAAGAATCTGATTTCAGACCCACTTGGAGGATGTAAGAGCCATGTAGTTTCAAGTTCTGTTATCTCACTCTTCCTGGGTTAACTCAGCTGGCTGAGCGAGTGTCCCTTTTCATCTTTCACTAGGATTTTTTGCTTGTTTGTTTTGTTTTTGGTCTAAGAGGTCCTGCTGCCACACAGGCCACCTCTTCTTGTTTGTCACTCTGCCAGTAGCATACATAGCTCATAGCAGATTCTACCACGTTCTGGGTGGGGAAGGTGGTGAATGCTGGCTTCAGACTTCTTCCATGTTCTCAAGAGAGAGAGAAATTGGCAAGCACTCAACGCTTTCTCAGCATTGAAGTGAGGGATCAGGGGAAGATAAAGTAGAAGACATAGGCTCAAGGAGGCTCTGCTCTTGTTTTGACAAGATTAAAACCACAAACTAATTTCTGAACCACACAGGCAACTTTTAACACCCACAATAATTACTATAGGTGTGGGGGGCAGTGTTGACAGTAAAGGTAGGGGGAGCTTTGTGAGGAGGAGAGGTCAGATGATTATCCTTTCGCAGTATGGAGCTTGGCAGCAATGTCCAAGAACCATGCTTCTAAGACCTGGGGCACCATGTAGCTAGATTCTCCCAGGAATACTGTGGCAATGTCCCTGGAAGATATGACAATGCTACAAATACGTTCCAGTTCTCTTGGCTAGATTTCAGTTCCAGGGCCCACAGCAGGTGAATGAAGTTTGGGGAGGGATACTTACCATGTTGTTATATGGAGAAGAGGAGCACTAAGTACACACTTTCTTGGTCTTCTAAGATCCGAAAACCAAGGCTTTCTGCACAGCTGGGACAAAGCAGGAGTGTAGCCTGTGATAGTAACTGATTTCTTTTTTCTTTTCTTTTTTTTTTTTTTGCGGTACTGGGGATGAACTCAGGGGCATTCTACCTCCGAGCTATACCCCCAGCCCTATTTTTTTATTCTTTATTTTGAAACCAAGTCTCACTAAGTTGCAGAGTGCCTTACTAGGTAGCTGAGGCTGGCCACGAACCCGGATCCTCCGGTCTCAGCCTCAGTAACTGATTTCTTCCTGATTGTAGCCACCTCTGCTTTTGGTGAAAGTTCCCATATAAGAGTGAACTCCCAGGAAAGTAGTGCTGGAACTTGTCCTGTGCATGCGACCCACGCAGAGTTTACAAACACCGCAAAAGGGCTGACATCTAGGGGTGCCTCTGGCGATAGCCGTGGTTATATTTAGTCCCAAGCTCAAGTTAAACATAGGGCCTCCTGCAATATGCATGAAGACAGCACCAAGAACAAACACAAGTGCAGGGCCAGTAAAAATAAAAGAGCAAAGTGCAATATCAAAGAATAAATATGCACAGGCTCTGGCCTGAGATATGATCAGGCAGGTGGAGCAGGTCAGTATGGGCAAGGTCAGCAGAAATGGTGGGGACTGCAGAGGGGCCCTTCTCATAGCTAAATGCTCATAGCATTAAAGTGAGCCAGAAAGTGCCTTCTCTAGCTGTCTACTCTCCAGCTGCTCTGCTGATGAGAGCAGCCCGTGTTTAAGAAAAGGCTATGAAGCCTTGGAAAAGTCACCCAAACTCCCTGGGCCCCAGTTTCTTCACCTATAAAATTAGGGAATAATGCTACAGAATTGCCCAAATTCTCCTCCTGCTTTAGGATTTTTCCAGTTCACCTTGCTAACTACCTGGAAAGACAGGCAGCTGAAAGGCATACCTTTGTTCTCAAAATGCTGTTGACATAGTGACCCAACTGTTATCTTGATCATGTCCTCTAAGAGATCAATTGAGCAAAGAGCAGGCTTCCCCTCCTCCCTTCCCCCAGGACTGGAGTTGATCCACTTTAAAGTTCACAGCTCAACTCCTAGAGGAAGATTTTACCCTTTGTGTAACAGTAACACACACTAGTTTGAGCAAATTAGAAAAATTTGTGCCCTTCAGGTAGATAGAGTCCTTAGGGCCCCAGCTTTGGGAACTCAAGCTGCATTCCACACCCTCCCAACCCCGACGCCCCACCTGTTTCCCTCAGCTCTCAACCAGCACTTTCCAACAGGGCAGGACCTGCACCCTCTTACATGGCAACAGAATTTCTGGCTATAGGTTCAATGTGAATGTTTATTTCCTGGATTCCCGAGCCTTTCCCTGCTTACATGGTATCATTTTCATCTCCACCCTAGCCACCAAGGACTCCTCTGCTTTTTGCTTCCTGTTCCAATTTTTAATGTACCACCCACATAAATGTAAATAATTAGAGTGAGAACACAGATTCACAAAGCATGGCAGATTTTTATTCACTACTCTTAGGCCACACATTCCTTTAAGCCAGGGACAAGTGTAAAATGCTTGATTCACAATAAGTGTTCAATAAACAGTGTTGAATAAACGAATGAAGAATGGTCTCATAGTGGCTCTGAATTGGCTTTTACTATAGTTTGGATCTTAAATGTCCCCAAGAGCCTATGTGCTAAGGTTAACACCTAATTTGACACTATTGGAAGGTGGTGGACTCTTTAAGTGGTGGGGCCCAGTAGGAGGTTTATGGGCCACTTGGGGTATGCCCTTGAAGGGGATGGTGGGACTCCACCCCTTTCTTTTCCTCTTTTCTGTTCCCAGGCCATGAGGTGAGCAGTTTTGCTCTGCCTTATGCTCCAATCATGATGTGCTACCTTGCCACAGGACCCAAAGCCATAGACCCATTCGATCAAGGACTGACACCTCTAAAACTGAGAGCCAAAATAAACTTTTTCCCTTAATAAGTTCATTATCTCAGGGGTTTGTTATAATAAAAGAAAGCTGACTCATGCATCTTTAAATTATGAATTTCTTGGAAGTCTGATGAAAGCCAGGGGTATGTTCCCACCAAAATGCACAAGTGCAAACACAAAATTTTGCATACCATTTAGTAGGGATCATGAACCTCTAGCAGGAAGGGGTTTAGATTTCAAGCTTGGATAAAAAAAATAAGTGTTAGTCCTTTAAAAGAAAAAGTGAACTAGAAAAGAAACTCAATACTGGCACTCACCAAGAATCTAATGCTTCACCAGGCAATTGATTTGTAATCTTTAATCCTCATGACAACCTTACAGATAGACAGTGCTATCTCCATTCTTCTGATGAGGAAAAAAGTTTAATAGCTTTTCCACTGTGAAATATCAGACTGAGAATTCAATCCAAGGCTCTTTTACTCTCAAACTCATGTTTTTCCTGCTAGATCACGTTGCCTCTATGTATTACAAATGCTCAGGGTTCCACATACAGTTAGTTTACATTTATTGTGTTTTGGTGGATGAAGTCCTCCAAAGAAGTATAATATGAATCAAGTGAAAAACAAATACATTTTAAATATAGTACATATTTTGATTAGGTAACTTTATAAGTGATTTCTATGGTACTCCATAGAAATCTAGCAAATGATTTCTAAATGTATATAGCACATTATATTTTTCTTAGCTTCCTGAACTAAAAGTTAATACAAGAATAAATGACATTTCAGCTGACCAGAACCTCCCTTTATTGGTTCCTGTGGTTAACAGGATGCACAGCTGTCCAATCTGAGAGAGAAAATACAGTGCAAAAGTCTTGACTACAGTCCACATTGGCTCGGTCGATCAACTAGCTAGAGACACAAACTCTAGGATCAGAAAGGCCTAAGTTTAAGTTCTGAGTTATTTCATTTTGAAAAGTCTTTGTTTCTTCCTCTTTAAGTGAGGATAATCATAATACCTTAGAGGAATTATCAGAGGTATTTGTGAATAATGATATAAAATTCTTAACATAATGCCTAGCACATGATTAGTCTACAATAAATGTTAACTATTACTTTTCTTCTTTAGCAACTTTGTCTACATCTACATTATTCTACAATGAGCTGACATGATCAGAATGATGACCCTAAGGTAATCCAACAGATCTGGTAGAAAATTAAATACGAATCCACCATATAACCCAGCAATTCCACTCCTAGTTATCTATCCCAAAGAAATATAAACATATGCCCACATAAATTCTTGTGTGCAAAGGTTCATAGCAGCATTATTCATAATAGCCAAAAAAGTAGAAACAACCCAGAGGGGCATCAAGAGGTGACTAGATAAACAAACTGATGTATCATATAATGGAATATTACTTAGTGAAGAACATGAACTGATACAGGCTACACCATAGATGAATCTTCAAATAAGTATGCTGAGTGAAAGAAGCCACACAAAAAAGAGTACATGTTTTCTGATTATTAGTATCAAATTCTAAGAAATTCAAACTGATCAGTAGTGTTGCAGATTGATTGTTGTTTGGAAAGAGGAAAAGACAGAGCACAAGAATCTTTGTGGGTAATGAACAGGCTCACCTCTATGGTGATATCCCTTCCAAAACTCATGTTGAAATTTAACTTCCATCATAACAGTATTAAGAGATGGGACTTTAAAAGCTGCTAAGGTTATGAGGGCTCTGCCTTCATGAATGGATTCATTACACTATTGCCAGAGTGGGCTCCTGATAAGAAGGATGAGTTGAGTCAATTTCCTCTCTGCCACACACATGCCTGCTTGCCCTTCCACCATGCTACGATGCAGCACAAAGGCCTTCAGGTACTGCGGGGCGCTCTTGCACTTCCAAGCCAAACAGACTTCTGTTGTTTATAAATCACCCAGTCTGTGATATTCTGTTTCAGCAGAAAAAAGAGACCAACACATTTACTCTATTGTGGTGATGGTTTTACAGGCATTTAAAGGTGTCAAAACTTACCAAATTGTGCATTTTAAATATGCAGTTTGTTCTATGTCAATTATATCTCAATAAAATGGTTTAAAAATAAAAACACTTAAAAACTTCTGCAATGGTTTTCATTGCTCTCAGAGTAAAAGTCACACTGTTTATATTATGTAATGCTTATTTCCTTCCTTCCTTCCTTCCTTCCTTCCTTCCTTCCTTCTTTCCTTTCTTCCTTTACTTTTTTTTTTTTTTTTTTTTTTTTTTGCGGCACTGGGGATTGAACTCAGGGGCATTCTACCTCCGAGCTATACCCCCAGCCCTAGTTTTTTTATTCTTTATTTTGAAACAGGGTCTCACTAAGTTGCGGAGTGCCTCACTAGGTAGCTGAGGCTGGCCGCGAACCCGGATCCTCCTGTCTCAGCCTCCCAAATGTTGGGATTACAAGCATGCGCCACCACGCCCGGCTTCTTCCTTTACTTATTAAGTGGTAAATTCCTTCTGTGAAGAGGTCATGTTTGCTCTGACTTTCATTGTATTGGTCTCCAGTGCCTGGCACAAAAGTACTCAATTACTAATGAATAAATAAGGACTAGAAAATTAAGTGCCACAGAGTAGTATGGAAAATGAATACTATATCAAAGGCCAGAGAAGGGAAAAAGAGCTGTGGGATCGAATTCTCACAAAAGGCTTCATGAGCACATTCTCTGAGGTGGAGAGGGTATAAATAGGAAGAACTGAGGGATCTTCAGAGGAAGTGAGAGCAGGAAGGGCAGGCTTCAACTACATTAGAGAAGAGCCTGAATTCCCAAACAGAGGCTGTGTTTGGAGTATGGAAGGGGCTTAACCAAAGAATGCTAGTATGGAAGTTAGATGGAGAGGAGCAATAGAAGGGAAGCGATGGACATTTCAAGGACAAAACTTTCAAAATTTTGGATTTGCCTAGGACTTTTCTCAAAGCAAGTCTGAAACATAGCATCAGCATCAGGCTGCTGGACCAAGCTTCTCAGGTGAGCCCCAGGCCCCTCTCCTCCTCACCACTGTCCTCACAGGAACCCTTCCAAGGTCCAGCAGTGACGTTGTCCCATGCTTTCTTTGTGTTTCTCCCATGGCTACCCCCATGGGAGAGAGGCATTTGCCTTTGAGATTCTTGGCCCTTACTTAGAACTTGAGAGAAGACGGAATCCAGGTGAAGGAACAAGCGCAGGTGTCCTCAGGCACCCTTGTTCTGAGGCCCCACTCTTCTCCAGATGCTAAAGTCCTGGGGACCAGGGCTGGGCTTGTAATCCAGCACCTCTTTAGAATCTCAGCAGGAAGCACTTAAAGGGCCTGGCTTTTGTTTGAAAGGGAGAAGAGAGGAAGCAAAGCAACTGAAAAGGTACTGTTTACTTTTCATTCAGTGCAAAAGCCAAACAGAATGTGTTTGCTCTCTGCTGAATGCCTGGGAATGGAGAGTTTGTAGTTGAACTAATGAATGGCAGAGTAAATGTTCTGTCTGCCTCTGCTTTTAGAGGCGCTTGAGTTTCCCCAGAACTTTCACAGACATTATCTCATCTGAACCTCAGGTCAGTACTATGACGAAAGTAAGGATTATTATGATTTCCATATTACAGATGATCCAGTGCCCTGGAGCTGGTTGGCAGGGGATCCCCAGATGCTTCTTCATTTAGGCTAGTAAGGCCTAGTGACTTGCCCACAGAGCTGTCACAGCACTCCCCCACACCCTATAGATGATCTTATAGATGAAGAGGTAAGAGAGAGCAGCAAAGGCAAAGATGGGGTGCAGAGCTCTGTTATAACCAAGCAAAGCTCTACGACAAACACTGATTCCATGGCCACAGCCCCTGCACTCGCAATGCTAAGCTCCTCACCATTGCCCAGTCAGATTTTAAGAAGAGAAGCCAGGCATGGTGCTGCATCCCTGTAATCCCAGTACGTGGAAGGTTTAGCAGGAGGATTGCAGGTTCGAGGCCAGTCTCAGCAACTTAGTGAGACCCTGTTTCAAAACAAAACAAAATAGGCCTGGGGGGTATAGCTCAAAGGTAGAATTCCCCTGGGTTCAATCCCCAGTGAGGAAGAAAAACATGAAGATAAAGACAAAGATGAAGAACTTTTGAGCTGGGTGTGGTATCTTGCACCTGTAGTCCTAGATACTTGAGAAGCTGATGTAGGAGGATCCTTTGCACCCAGTCTGGGGCCAGCCTGAGCAACATAGTGAGACACAGTTTCTTAAGTAATAACAGTAATAATAGGTACTGTTTATTGAATGCCTATAATGTACCAGATACTTTCATTCAGAATCTCATTTAATCTTTGCCACAATTTCAAGAAAGTAGGTATATTATCCTCTTCTTGAACATATGAAAGTGCAGTAATAAAGTAAATTACCTTTTACAAAGCACTAGCTGTTTCAACAGCCAGTAAGAAAAACTCAGGATTCAAACCAGATCTCCTAACTCCAACGCCTGTTATCTTTTCATTGTGCCACAATGGCTTTGAACCTGGGATTTAATTATCTTTGGGTTCCTCCTACCACCCACGAGTCCATTTCAAGTACCCCCTCAACCCTCATAATGCATATATATAGCAGCCATATGAAAGTACAAGTTTTTTGAAAATAGGAAAATCTAATATTTGATTGAGTTTAAAGAAACTTAGCAAATAATTTCTGGGTTTCCTGTCTTCATACATACTGCCATTGTTAAGCTTTAGGGAAACCCCAAAGCAATTAACCCCAACAGGAACTCACATCGTAAAGCAGACCAAAAAATGAGAAACACATTTATGTTCCCCAGTCAGCACATGGAAGAGAGAAAAAAGGAGATGTGGTCTTTGCTCTGAACAGTTGGGTGGTTGGAAACTCATCATCCTTCAAAACACCAGGCAGAGGGGAACAAAGCCCAGCTCTCTCCCTTGCAGGCAGAGCAAACAGCTAGGGCAGATGGTGGGGTTTTGCCAGCATGAAAGAGGTTCACAGATTGGAAAGACTGAGAGGCTCGGTGCTTACAGTGACTACAGGATTGCTAGGTAAATATCAATCTCTAACTCTTGCAGAGAAGCCCCTGGAATATTGCCTAAGTCAACACTGAGAATGGGAGTAGGGTCCTCTGTCCCTTGAGTCGTCTCTGCAGGTTGCCTGGGTCAGTTATGAGAGTCCACATGGATCCTTAATGTCTGCATTGTACTATGCTATTATTTTAGAAATTGGAACTCATCAAGAAATACCCCAGTTAATCTCTCCATTTTTTTCAGTGTCACGTCTGCATTTGTGATATTCTCCAGCAAAGCTTTTAAAGAAGGGGTACTGTCATTCCATTAGTTGATAACAATTGTTAGTAATTGCTGAAACTGGCTGATGGATATGTGGGATACCCTAATAAAAACACAACATATTTTTTGTACATTTGAATGATGTGTAGCATTTTAAACACATTAGCATCTTCCCTTAAAACTCACATCTAGAGCTGGGCATGGTGGCGCACGCTTGTAATCCCAGTACTTGGGAGGCTGAAACCAGAGGATCCAGGTTCACAGCCAGCCTCAGCTAACTAGTGAGGGCCTCTACAACTTAGTGAGACCCTGTTTCAAAATAAAGAATAAAAAATAGGGCTGGGGGTGTAGCTCAGAGAATGCCCCTGGGTTCAATCCCTGGTACTGCAAAAGAAAAAAAAAGAAGAAAAACTCACATCTACCTCTTCTTTTGACAAAATAATTATTTCTCAAGCCTTAAGCTGTTTTACAAACATTATTTTGTGGATGCTGTGTCTTTTCATTTCAACCTTTGATGTCCCTATGACTTCAGCAACTGTTTCCTGGTAAATGAAGTTCTCTAGAATACTGAAGGACTAACATTCTGTTTCTTTAAGCACTGTTTTGCAATCTGTGACAGATATGTTCTCCTGCCTCTGGTGAGAGATTAATCCCTATCTGTTGTCTGAATGATTGATACAGGAAACTTGTATTAGCTACTAGGATGCACCAATTTCTCCACGAAGGACATCAAGGAGTAGACTAGGTCAGCAGCAATCTTTAGAACCAAGAAGGCAACGCCATAGAACATCCACTGTTACACCTGTGTAGTACCCACTCGTGGGTGGTTGAGATGGAAAAACCCTGAAATATCACTGTAGAGATGATCAAGGTCTGGAGGATCCCATCCCACCATGCTCACAACCCAGGCTGTGGGTGTCTGCTCTGACAACACAGAACTGCCTGAGTAGAGGTCATCCAGAAATAAAGGAAAATGTTAATGCAATATGAATGTCCTTATAATAGGACATACTGCAAGGACAGGGAAATGCCACCTGAACATTAAAGCCAAGATGGAGCGATGCATTCATAAGTCCAGGGACACTAAAAATTGTTATGAAACCACAAGAAGTTGGAGAGGACCCTAGGAGGGATTCTTTCTCGTTGTCCTCTGAAGGAACCAGCCGAAAGACTTTTTTTTCCAATGAAAATTTTTAATTAACTTATTTCCTGTTTAAGTGACAAAAAAAAAAATATCGTAGACTTTAGAAACATGTAAACACTGTAGCATGCCCTATGACATTTTGACCTCAGACTTCTGGCCTCCAGAACTGTGACATGATAAAATTGTGTCACATAAGCTCCCTAGTCTGTGTCAAGGCATTCATGGCAAGCTGAGGCAAAATACATCTTCAAATACATAAAGCATCAGGTCTCAAGAACTCAGAGTATGAGAAGAAATTTTAATCTAGTCAAAACGACATGCGACTGCTCATGGCAGTGGCTCCTTTTGCTCTCAGCACCATCCCAAATTGCTGTCATATTATAGGCTCATGTGTCTGAGAAGAACCAAAGGAAGAAATTGCTCATTTGGTTTCTTGTAAACTTCCATGAAGTCCCAGGTGTTCTTAGCCATGGCAAGAGCAAATCTAAGTTCATATAATTACTAATGTCACCTGCTTAATGAATTAACTAGTTTGTGAATACACTCAGAATATTTGCTTGTTTAAGCCCAGTCTCAGAGGTGAACTTGACCACCAACCATCTGTACCACGGTGTAGACAGGAAGAATTCAGGCAGAAAAACAAATAAATGCCTACCCTTCCAACTCCTTTCCAGATAGGGTGTTCACAGCACTGTAGTGATACATCATCAAAATACAGATGCACATCAATATTAGTGCAGAAGATTCTTCCTAACAACATCACTGGGCTTTATTAGGGGGTGCTTAGGAGTGCCTGTCTCTTGAAAACATGTGTATGGATTCTGAAATACCATTATAAACCCTAAATATACATTTAACATTTTTGAGAACTTGGATACTTCATTCCTAAGTGCTGTTAGATACTAACCAGATAAATATGTTCCCTTGGTATTCTTTTGAAAACTCTCATAACATTAGACTTTGACCTAAAAACACTATCCAATTTATTTCCCCTGATGGATTCACTTATAAAAATACAAAGTTCAAACTGAAAAACAAAACAAAACAAAAAAAAAGCAAGAACAATTTAATTTGAGCACAAGACTACCAAATTGTACCAAGAACTCTTTCTTGTGGTGCTGTTTTCCAATTTTCATGTATGCACCAATTCAGTGGGATGTTGGAAAGGGACTGGCGAGAAAAATAATCATTTTCAAGGTATTCTAAAAGAAAAGCATGAAATTATCCTGTAGTGTGATTTTAAACTTATAGATGAAAAGAATAGAAGAACATGTATGTTTAAATATAAAAATACTTGATTTTCGAAAACATTATTTGAAGATCATTTATGCTCTTCGCTGAATTCTGAATTTGAATGCAATTTTAGCTCCTAAAATGCTGAGTATTAGAAAGTAATATTAACAACATAAGACATTTAGAAGATATAGAAAATAAATAATTCCCCAAATCTCACCATTCTGGAATAGTTTGGAATTTTTTTTTCTGTCTTGCTCAGATCCCAAGTCTCTCAAATTGCAATAGTACTAAAAAACTTATTTTTAATCTCATCTTTCTTCCACTTATCATTACCTTGGAACCATTTTCATATTTTACTGATTTATTCTCTAAAGCACAATCTATAATTGATGATTCTAGTTGTATCTATGGAGAAGGACCAGAGTTTAAGGCAAGAAGGACTTCCTTTTCATTTCTTTTTTAAAAATTTTAAACATTTAACAATGTATTTGAAAATGAATACATCTAACACATCATCTTCAATGATGGCATAATTCTATCCTATGGATGTACATATTTATGTTTACCATCCTTGGTCATCCAAAAATTTCCCCAGTATTTTACTATAATAAATGATGCTATAGTGAGCACCCTTAACGTATCCCCATCTACATTGCTGATTATTTTCTTTGGCCGGATTCCATTTTAATTCATTTTATGCTGCTATAACAGAATACACAAGACTGAGTAATTTATAAAGCATGCAGATTTATTATTACAGTTCTAGAGACTGAGAAGGCCAAAATCCAGAAGCTCACATCTGGCAGACTCTCATGCTGTATCATCCCATGATGCAAGACAGAAGAGCAAGAGGGGAAAGGGAGGAAGGGAGCCAAACTCAATCCTTTATCAGGAACACACTGCCATGATAACTAACCCTCTCTCCCAGTAACTGCATCAATAAGGGCTGATCCTTTTGACCATCACCTCTCAACACTGTTGCACCAGGGATTAAGTTTCTAATGCATGAACTTTGGGACCACATTAAAACCACAGTAAATTCTTAGAACTGGAGTTATTGGATCACAAACAAGAACTTTGAAAGACTTTTATGTATCCTAGCCAATTGTTAAATTGTCATCAATATGCCTACTACCAGCAAAACACACCTGCTTTCATCCCATTCCTCCTCTCATTGCTCCCTCATGAGCCTTTTCTCTCTTGCAAAATGTAAGGAAGATGAAGCATTTGAGTTCTGGAGAGCTGGGTTGAGCAGTAACCTTGGGTCCTTTGATGAGATTTGATTACAAAGAGAAGGTGGGATTTTTAATACTGACTTCTACACATGTGCAGATAGTACATATGATGCAGCGTGAGACAGACACCAGTTCAACACAATGCAGATTACAATCTCATCTTGCTGCCAGTCATCCTTTCTTAGAAAGTAGCACACCTGCATTGCCACCAGTCAAGTCAGAGATGCTCTCCTGGGGAATTTGTCTCATACTCAAGTTCACGTCCTCCTCCTCCTCCTTACTCACATTCCCACCAAGAAACTCCACCTGACCCCATCTCATCACACCTTATTTCTTCACCGGAAAATTAAGCGGACTCTTCCACCTCATCTCCCTTGTGGTATAAAACAAATGAAACCCCCAGACAACTGGTAGAAAAGAAGGTGTGCTGACTGACTGGCAGAAAGGTGAGGCCATTTGTTAAAACCGGCTTTGGTTCCTCTGTAGCTTCCCTCCCACCACCTACAAATGTGCACATGTACAACACACAGAGATCCGCACATTGTTACTCTTCAGGCCATGTACACAGACTTCTGCTTGCTTCACATGCCAGACTTCCTGTCCACACCAGCTGTGGTTTGCTAGCCCCCACTCCTGATCCCTTTCCTCTTTCACTTTAATAACAAAAAGGATGCCAAGAGCTTTAGCACAATGGCCACAAATTACAATAAATGCAACCCCAGTAAATTGATGAGTTTAGTGTTTAATAATAATGGAAGTGAGAAATTAAGTCATTGAATAGCCAATTTGGCCTGAATTATTCAGATAACACTTCATTTTATGTCACTTACTGATGTTCAGATATAACACTGGGCTAAATGCAGAGGAGAAGGTGTCACCATCATCTGAAACCAGCTCTGCTAGAGTCATAAAGCCTCCTGCGAGTACCGACCTCACCCTGAGGAGCTCACAGAGTGGCTCACAGGTCAGCAGCAGTTTCATAGGAAATGTCTCAAGAGACCACAGACCACAGAGTGAGTGAGAAACGCACCTCTGTACCTGCAGCAATGCTAGTAGTCATTCTTTCCAAACCTGTCAGGAATAACATGAACAACTGGTCCCACTTTGCCTGAGATTTTTCCAGTTAACACTGAGAGTCTGGGAAAGCTCTCAGTCCCAGTCAAACTGAGATGATGGCCATCCTACCTAGGAAATGAGGGGAAAGTAAGAGATACTATGAGTTGAACCTACCCGTCTCTTTCTACATCCTTCTCTGCAAAAGTAGAGTAACCTGCAACCATTGTGGGGCCCAAGCCTAATCCAGCTGCATGAAGAGGGCATTAATGTCAGATGGAGCAGAAGGCAGTGTCTACACATATCCATTTAAATGTTTTGTTACTTCTCCAAACTGAGATGGAAGTGCGTGCATGTGATTAAAATACATATAATTGGACTGAGGGTGTCATTCAATGGTAGAGCACATGTCTTGCATGTGTTAGGAGATGGGTTCTATTCCCACCACAAAAAGAAATAAATGAAATAAATTTAAATATATATATATATATATATGCATGTGTGTTTACATTATATATAATTATAGAAGCCATATAACTAGAAATATGAATCGAAATGACAAGGAGAAGATAAATACTCATAATCCTACTACCTAGCAGTAACCAGTTTGAGACTTTTCATGTATATCCTTGTAGATTACAATGTTATCATATACTTAAGAAGTATACAATACTAAGTCCATTCCAAAAAATATAATATAAAAAACAGAGCTTTGAAGCTATTGTTCACTTGATAATATGAGGATTTATCCATGTCAATAAGTATATTTTTAAAACATCATTTTAGTGGCCACATAATATTCTGTAATATGTATAGACCACTGCTTACTCAACCAAGTTGGATGGGAATTATTTTCATAGCATATCCATTGTTTTAGCAACATTCCCCAAGAGGGAAAAAGTGATGTTTTTACTTAAAGTAGGTCAAGATAAGGCATATTACCGCAGCCACTATGTTTGCTTCATCATAGTAGATGCACTACAGGGACTGAGGTTTTCTAGGGTGGCCAACAAATAAAAAATATGGTGCCCCAGTTAAAAATGGATTTTACACAAATATCAAATACATATTTTATTTTTTAGTGTATGTGTGTCTCATGCAATTGTGGGGTATGTTTATGCTAAAAATTCATCTTTGTTGGTCTGAAATTCAAATATAAGTGGGTATCCCATATTTTATCAGGCTGCCCTACTTAAATGGCCTTTAACATTTAGGCGATCCCATTCTCCCCACACTTCTCCAACCCATGCCACACCCTACCTTACCCCGAACTGACTAGACTAGAGTGATATAATTATGGCTCTCTGGGTATTGCATTACTAGCTTTCCTAATATTCCTAGAAAATCATGTTCTCACACCTTAGGTTTGACGTGGACTTTCTATCTGACCTTTTGGCCCTTGAAGGAAGTGGGAAGAAGAGAAGCCATTTGCCTAAATGTTCTCAAGTAAGTAGCTGCTCTCTAAAATAAGGAAGCCAGACTTAGGAGCCCCACAAGCTCCTTTCAGTAAATCTCACAGATGAGCTTAATACCCTCAAGATGTGCAGATCATTCCTACTGAAGCATCTTTTACACGTACAGATAGGTGCTGTGGAGTCTGTACTTCAGAGGATACAGAGAGCAACTGCATGATGGAAGCAGGAGAGAGCTCCTCATCCAGTTGCCTCTTTTAACTCTGTCTCAGTTTGTCACCATCCCTTCCAGATTACTAATGCTGAGATGATCAAGTTTCGACAGCACAGAAAGTCTTTCATTTTTCCTAGCCTACTGTCACTTGACAACTCATTTACATCTCTGCTGGTAGTGAGTCCGAGTAAGCCAGAGGAAGGAAGTGATGAAACATCATGAGTCAACATTTGACATGCCACAAGTTCTGGTAAAGGGAGCAAAAGGGGTGTAAAGGAAAAGGACTATGTAGAAAATGAGAGATTTAGTGGATTTGGGGAATACCCATTCTCCTTCCACTCTAAACAGGAGATAATGAAGAGCCAACACTCATAGTGGACCTCTCCTGGCCAAAGGTTTTGGATAGAGACTAAATTCCCTTTCCTGGAGTCATAAGATTCAAATATCTATGAGGGGGAGGGGGAGGGGATGCAAGATTAAATATGGGTGCAAGATTCAGAGGGGGCTATGAGGAAGCCAGAGTTCTTCAAGAGGAGAGAGCCCCTTTTGTTCACAAAGGTGATGTAAATAGCTATATACAGTTATAAGAGTAGGTTCTTCAAGTGTAGGCTAATGAGAAATCTACACAGAGGAATTAAGTTCCTTGATTATATAGGAAGAAACGGAAGTTTTGGGGTTTATTTTAGTATTCCCCTTAAGTAGCAAGATAGAGATTCAGTGAATTGTAGAAAAAGAGAGATGAGGACCTGGTAATGAGGAGAAGGGGATCTAAGGAAACATGTCAGAGAGAAGAGATGGCTAGAGAGCAATTGCCCATGCAGGGACAGTTGAGGGATACTAGCACAGTAATATCAGCATCCACATTTTTAAAAGTGACTTTATTATTTGAAAATTTCAAACAAATACAAGGTGAGTAGTCTAATATAATTGACCCCAATGCACCATTAAAACTTCAACATTTTTTTAAAAATTTTGGTACTGAGGATTGAACCCAGGGGCATTCTACCTCTGAGCTACATCCCATCCCTATTTTTATCATTTTAGTTTGAAACATGGTCTGGCTAAGTTGTTGAGGTTCTCTCTAAGTTACTAAGGCTGTTCTCAAACTTGGGGTCCTCCTGTCTCAGTCTCTCAAGAACTGAGATTACAGGCCTGTGCCACTACACCCTGCCAAACTTCAACAATTATTAACTCTAAAATTTCCACTACATATTTCATATTTCATTAATACATATTTTAGCATGGCATTAAATTTTAAATAGTAACCCGCTCTGAACCATGCTGCCCGCCCCTCCCCTCCAGTTTAGCCAGTTTCCTTGCTAAAAGCCTGTTACTGCAGGAGCCTGGTTAATGGTATGTGTGAGGGTGGGAGGGAGAAGACCTAAGAGGGGACCAACTTCCACACTGATGGCATTCCACATTTAGAGTTCTGAGCTGCTAGAGTTCACAGAAACATCTAGAAACCAAGTGACCATGAGAAAGAAGGTAACTGACTAGGAGTCCATGAACCCCATTGAAGACATATGGGAAGATCAGGGCAGGGGTGCTGGACTTTGCACACTGAGCAGGTGGAGTTCCCAGATCATTCTCTCAGAACGTCAATGACAGTTGACACCAGAGGGCTCCTGGACACTTGCAGGGCATGTCCATTGGGGCAGAGGATTATGTGGGTGATATGGTCATTTGAACTTTGCAAATTCCTCTTTTTTGCTAGCTAATTCTAGACAACATTTCAAATGCGAGTACTATAGTTTGTGTTGCCTAAGGTTTGTGTGTTGGAAACTTAATATGCATTGCAACTGTGTCAGGAGGTGGAGCTTAATGAGAGGTGATTAAGTCACCAGGGTTTTGGATGGACAAGTTAGTGTTCCATTACCATGTGGGTTGTTACAAGAGCAAGTTCGGTCCCCCTTGTTCTCAAGAGCTCTAGTGCCCTTCTACTTTCTACTAGGGGGTGGCACAGCAACAAAGGCCCTTACCAGATCTGGGCACCTTGATATTCAAATTCACAGCCTCTAGAACCATAGGAAATAAATTTCTTTTCTTTATAAATGGGCTGTGGAGGTAAAGTGCTTGCCTAGCATGTGCAAGGCCCTGAGTTTGATATTTATAAATTACCCAGTGTGTGGTATTCTATTATAATAACACAAAACAGACTAAGAGAGTTACAACCAACATTTTGCATTATTCAAAATAGCTTGAAGAAGCCAGGGGCACTCTGCATTTATTTTCCTCTTTAAAACAATGCATTTGTTTAGGGAGAACTAAAACAGTCTATAGCTGAATTCCTATTGGTGTTTTCCAGAGTAAAATGGTCTTGGAGACTCTGATCAAAGCTCCTCTTGGGTGTAAAGGGTTAATCTCACTCTTCAGCTCTCTGACCAGGGTAACCCTCCCCAATTGCTCCACCCTGTACCACAGGCCTGTTATCAGCAAGTTTTCAGCAAATATCCTTTTAATTTTTTTCAAATGTCATTTCTTCCTCAAATTAAAATTCCATAATAAAGCTTTTGTCCCCTCCCCATAAGTTTTTCTGACACCCATGAAGAATTTCCTTTCAAAGCCCTGTCTTCTTACCTTCTCCATTTAAAGCTCTGCTTGACACCTGCCTTCCAGGTAAGACAACACCCCTCAGAGCTCATGATCTTGCCAGGCTAGTCTTTAAATTATTTTATCCTGATAAAATCTTTGCTCACTCAGCACTATAAGCCATTCTCGGCTCTGGGAACTGAAGTTTGTGTACCTGCTAATGATCCAATAATGCTTCTATAGCTTCTGGAAGACAAGGGCCCCACAAACACAAGGATAATCCTCTTGCACAGCACTGAGCCCTGACTCTCAGACATGAGCATGCAGGAGACACCAGAAGGGCCTGTTAAGACGAAGATGGCTAGAACTCACCCTAGATTTGCTGATTCCACAGATCTGAGTTGGGCCTGATAATGTGCATTTATACACAGAAATGAAAAGGACCTACCCTTTGGCTTCTGGAAGATTCCAGTCTCATGGCTAAATCTCTTTTTGGATCTGGGAGAGAATTAAAATATTACTGTCAAATTTATTAGAGTTTTAAAAAAAGCTCAAGACAGTCCTAGGAAATAAGCAATTGCTGGAGTTAGGGTCAGAAAACCTGACTTTGCATTCCAGTTTCATCAAATTTTAGCTTTATGACTATGGAAAAGTTACGTAAATTTTCAAAGACTGAGCGATCTACAAAATGAGAACACTAATCTCCTAGGTTGGTAACACTGAAGTTTGTGAAAATACTGAGTAAGCTGCAAAGTATCACACAATTACATGATAGTGGAGAAGGAAGAGAGCCTGCATCAGAGCCAGAAAGGCTATCAGAGTATTATGGAGTCACAGCAAGAAGTGGTGCCTTTGTTTGGCATGAGCAAGGCAGGTGAGGTAGGCTTCATGAAAAGGGTGTTTTCTCCAGACCCTAAAGGTTTTAAGTAGGCAGGGAGTTGAGTGGGGAAGGGAAGTATTGAGAGGTAGAGCAAAGAGGCAGGAAATTTTAAGATACATTTAGGAACTGGAGAATGTGGGATAATTAATCTAATGATACAGCTGGAAAAGAAGTTTAAAACCATAGGAAGCTTTGCATACCAGGAAAAGAGGTTTGAACACATATCAGACTCTCCGTATCAACAGGTTCTGCATGCCAGGATTCAACTAACCATGGACTGAAAAGATTTGGGGAGAAAAACTGCATTGGTACCGTATATGTACAGACTTTTTTCTTGTCACTATTCCCTTATAAATACAGGATAACAACTATTAACACAGTGTTTACATCATATTAGATATAATAAGTAGTCTAAAGATCATTTAAAGTATATTAGAGAACCAGGCACAGTGGCACATGCTCTGTAATCACAGTACCTGGGAGGCTGAGACAGGAGAATCACAGTAACATAATGAGACTCTGTTTCAAAATAAAAAGTTAAATAGGGCTGGGGTGCAGCTCAGAGGTAGAATGTCCCTGGGTTTAATCCCCAGTACCACACACACACAAACAAAAATTTAATATAGCATACAAGAGAATATGTGTAGGTTGTATACAAATATGATGCTATTTTATGTAAGAAGCTTGAGCATCTGTGGATTTTGGTATCTGCAGGGTGTCCTGAAACTAACCCTTAGGGATCCCAAGGAATGACTGTACCTTGATAGGTAATGGGTAGCTAATAAGAGTTTTGATCAATTCAGGTGTGGTGGCACACACCTGTAATCCCAATATTTGTGAGGCTGCAGGAGGATTTCAAGTTCAAGACCAGCCTCAGCAACTTAGTGAGACCTTGGTTTAAAATAGAAAAATAAATAAATAAATAAATTTGGGCTGTGGGTGTGGCTTGGAGATAGAATGCCCCTGGTTTCGATCTCCAGTACCAAAAATCAAAGGAAAAAAAAATGTTCTGATCAAAAACTCAATGTGCTCAGAAGATAATTAATGCTGATGTGAATGTGGAGCTTATAGAAAATGGAGAGAATGGAAGCCAGGAGAAGATACCAACATCAATCTCTGAATTGGAGAGGGGAAATGGAGAGATGGGGGATGGGCACCAGGTGTGGTATGCATGTATATCATTGTCAACATGATTTACATTATGATGTGAGACTACAATACACCAATAAAACCACATTAACAAAAATTCTCCCTACCCAGGGCTCCACACCCACCCCATTCCTCTCTCCAGTACATATATATATATATATATATATATATATATATATATATATATATATATGCATTGTAATCATACATCTTTCTTAGGTACAAGCTGATAAAGGCATATATGCACACATTTCTCATTTAACTCCTTCCTCTATTCCCACCCCACTTCTTCGCCCTCCCTCTTTCTCAAGTTCACTTTAGTGATTAACTTTGATGTATTTGTGAAAGTACATCATGTGCATTAGGGTAACCCCCATCCATCTCCTTCAGTTAAGTCAACTTCTTTGCTTATCTAGGGTTTCTCCTTTTTCATCTGGAGTCCCTCTTATGCCCCATCTTCTTCCTAGAATCCACATATAGGGAGAACATATGCTTTTTTACGCTTTGTGACTGACTAATCTCACTTGACATAATATTTTCCAGTTCCATCCATTTCCCTGCAAATAACATGATTTTGTTCTTCTTTATGGCTGAGTAAAATTCCATTGTGTACATATCCCATAGTTTTGTAATCCACTCATCTATCGATGGACATCTTGGCTGTTTCCATTTTGGCAATTGTGAATTGTGCAGCTATAAATATAGATATACATGCATCAGTCTGATAGTTTGGTTTCCATTCTTTTGGGTAGATACCCAGAAGTGATATTGCTGGATCACATGGTAGGGTCATTTCCATTCGTCTGAGAATCCTCCATACTGTTTTCCAAAGTGGTTGCACAAGTTTGCAATTCCACCAACAATGTATTAGGGTTCCCACTTCTCCACACCCTTGCCAGCATTTGTTGTTGTTCATGTTTCTTATGATTGCCATTCTGATTGGAGTTAGGTGAAATCTCAAGGTAGTTTTTTTTTTATTATAATAATTCGTGCTTTGTATTTATACATTTTTGTTAGGTACAAATTGATAGAGACAAATGTGCACACATTTCTCATCTGACGCTATCCCCAATTCCCACCCCGCTCCCTCGCCCTCCCTCCCTCTCAAGTTCAGTTCAGTGAGTGATCTTGATATAATTGTGTAAGTACATCATGTGCCTTAGTATGCTCTCCTCCCCCCGCCCCCGTCCATTCCCTTCGGTTAAGTCTACTTCTTTGTTTATCAAGGGTCTCTACTTTTTCATCTGTGGACCCTCTTATGTCCCACTACTCCCTAACATCCGCAAATTAGGGAGAACATATGTTTCTTTACTCTTTGTGACTGGCTAATCTCACTTAACATAATGTTTTCCAGTTGCATCCATTTCCCTGCAAAGAACATGATTTTGTTCTTCTTTATGGCAGAGTAAAATTCCATTGTGTATATATCTCATAGTTTTGTAATCCACTCATCTGTGGATGGACATCTTGGCTGCTTCCATAGTTTGGCTATTGTGAATTGAGCCACTATAAACATAGATACACATGCATCGGTCTGATAGTTTGGTTTCCATTCTTTTGGGTATATACCCAGTAGTGGAATTGCTGGGTCATATGGTAGGTTCATTCCCATTCGTCTGAGAATCCTCCATACTGTTTTCCACAGTGGTTGCACAAGTTTGTACTCCCACCAACAATGTATTAGGGTTCCCACTTCTCCACATCCTCGCCAGCAGGTGTTGTTGTTCGTGTTTTTTATGATTGCCATTCTGATTGGAGTTAGGTGAAATCTCAGGGTAGTTTTGATTTCTATCTCCCTGATTGCCAATGATGTGGGACATTTCCTCATACATTTATTGGCCATTTGTATTTCTTCTTTTGTGAGGTGTCTATTTAGGTCCTTTGCCCATTTTTTGATTGGGTTATTTGCTTTCTTAGTTGCGATTTTCTTGAGTTCTTTGTATATCCTAGATATTAGACCTCTATCTGAAGTGTAACTGGCAAAAATTTTCTCCCACTCTGTAGGCTCTCTGTCGAGGTTCTTGATAGTTTCTTTTGCTGTGCAGAAGCTCTTCAGTTTAATGCAATCCCATATATTGATCTTCCTTTGAGCTGCTTGTGCTTTTGGGGTTTTGTTGAGAAAGTTTTTACCTGTGCCTATGTGTTCAAGTGTTGGTCCTATGCCCTCTTTAAGTAGCTGCAATGTGATTTTCATCTTTGATTGCTAATGATGTAGAACATTTCCTCATACATTTAGTGGCCATTTGTATTTCTTCTTTTGTTAGGTGTCTATTTAGATCTTTTGTCCATTTTTTGATTGGGTTATTTGTTTTCTTAGCTGTGAGTTTCTTGAGTTCTCTGTATATCCTAGATATTAGACCTCTATCAGAAAAGTAGCTGGCAAAAATTTTCTCCCACTCTGTGAGCTCTCTGTTGAGGTTCTGGTACCTTTGCTGCATAGAAGCTCTTCAGTTTAATGCAATCCCATGTATTGATCTTCCTTTGAGTTGCTTGTGCTTTTGGGGTCTTGTTGAGAAAGGTTTTACCTGTGCCTATGTGTTGAAGTGTTGGGCCTATGCCCTCTTCAAGTAGCTGCAAGGTATCTGGCCTGACTTCCATGTCTTTGATCCACCTTGAGTTGACTCTTCTGCAGGGTGAGAAAATGGGGTTTATTTCCACTTTCCTGCATATGGTTAACCAGTTTTGTCAACACCATTTGTTAAAGAGGCTCTCTTTTCCAGTGTATGTTTTTGGCTCCTTTGTCAAAAATCAATTGACTGTAAACATGTGAGTCTGTTTCTGAATCTTCTGTTCTGCTCCATTGTTCTATGGGTCTGTTTTTGTGCCAATGTCATACTGTTTTTATTTCTGTGGCTTTGTAGTAGAGTTTGAAGTCAGTTATTGTGATACCTCCTGCATGGTTCTTGTTGCTAAGCACTACTTTGGATATCCTGGGCTTTTTGTTGTTCCAAATGAATTTAAGGACTGATTTTTCTGTGAGGAGTGACCTTCGGAATTTCGTGGGTATTGCATTGAATCTGCATATCACTTTTGGGAGGATGGCCATTTTGATGATATTTATTCTGCCTATCCAAGAGCATAGAAGATCTTTCTATCTTCTAAGGTCTTCATCAATTTCTTTTTTCAGCTTTTTATAGTTTTCCTTAGGTTTATCCATAAGTATTTTATTTTTCAGGGTGCTATTGTGAGTGGAGTTGTTTTCTGGATATCTTTTTCAGTGGATTTATGGTTTGCATACAGGAAAGCTTCTGATTTTTTAAGATTGATTTTTAATCCAGACACTTTGCTGAATTTGTTGATCAGTTCTATAGGTTTATTGGTTGACTTTGTTGGGTCTCCTAAGTATAGTATCATGTCATCTGCAAAAAGGGATAGTTTTAGTTCTTCTTTCCCTATTTTTACCCCTTTGATTTCCCTCTCTTGCCTTATTGCTCTTAGAGTCTCAAGTACTATATTGAATAGAAGAGGTGATAATGGACATCCTTGTCTTGTTCCTGTTTTTAGTGGGAACTCTTGCAGTTTTTCTCCATTTAATATGATATTGGCTGTGGGCCAATTGTATATTGCCTTTAAAATGTTGAAGTATGTTCCTTCTATTCCAATTCTCTGCAGTGCTTTTAGTATGAATAGGTGTTGGATCTTGTCAAATGCTTTTTCAGCATCAATTGAGATGATCATGTGATTTTTGTCTTTGATTCTGTTTATGTGGTGAAATACATGGATTATTTTTCATATGTTGAACCAGCCTTGCATCCCTGGGATGAACCCAAATTGGTCATGGCATATAATTTTCTTGATGTGGTTTTGAATGTGCATTGCGAGTATTTTGTTTAGCAGTTTTGCATCTAAGTTCATCAATGATAGAGGCCTGTAGTTTTCTTTTCTTGAGCTGTCTTTATTTGGCTTTGGTATTAATGTGATATTGGCTTCATAGAATGTGTTTGGGAGGGTCCCGTTTCTTTCTATTTCACGGAATAGTTTGAGGAGTATTGGGATTAGCTTTTCTATAAATGTTTTATAAAATTCACTTGGAAAACCATCTGGCCCTGGGATTTTGTTTGATGGTAAACTTTTTATTGCTGTTTCTATCTCTTTGATTGTTATTGGTGGGTTTAAGTTTTCCATATTTTCTTGACTCAATTTAGGAAGGTTAAATGTGTCTAGAAAAATGTCTATTTTTTCCTGATTTTCCATTTTGTTGGAGTATAGTTTCTGATGATCCTCTGTATTTCTATACTGTCAGTGGTAATATCCCCTTTTTCATCTCTTATTTTCGTAATTTGGGTTGATTCTTTCTTTTGGTTAGGTTGGCTAATGGTTTATCTATCTTATTTTTTCAAGAAAACAACTTTTGGTTTTGTTGATTTTCTGTATTGTTTTTTTATTCTCTACTTCATTAATTTCTGCTCTGATTTTCATAATTTCCTGTCTTCTACTAGCTTGGGGTTAGATTGTTCTTGTTTTTCGAGGGCTTTGAGCTGTATCATTAGGTTATTTATTTGGTGATTTTCTGTTCTTCTTATGTGGGCACTCAGTGCTATAAATTTTCCTCTTAGTACTGCCTTTAAGGTGTCCCAGTGGTTTTGATATATTGTGTCTCTGTTTTCATTGGTTTCTAGGAATTTTTAAATTTCTTTCCTTCTTCTATGACCCAATCCTCATTCAGCAGTGGGATGTTCAGTCTCCATGTGTTTACATGGTTACTCTGGGTCTTCTTAGAATTGATTTCTAGTTTCACTCCATTGTGGTCTGAAAAGATGCAGGGAATTATGTTACATTTTTTGAATTTGCCAGTGGTCATTTTGTGGCCCAGAATGTGGTCTATTTTGGAGAAGGTTCCATAAGCAGCTGAGAAAAATATGAATTCAGCTGTAGTTGGGTGAAAGAGTCTATATGTGTCTAATAAGTCCATTTGGTTTATGGTATTCTTTAGGTCTGAGGCGTCTCTACTGACCTTTTGTTTAGAAGATCAATCTAGTGATGTGAGAGGAGTATTGAAGTCTCCAAGTATTAATATATTGGGATCTAGCTGTGTCTTGGTATCATATGGAGTTTGTTTTATGAAAGTGGCTGCACCTATGTTTGGGGCATAGATGTTGATAATTGTTATTTCCTCTTACTGGATTGTTCCTTTTACTAGTAAAAAATGACCTGCTTTGTCTCTTCTGATAAGCTTAGGCTTGAAGTCTAATTTATCTGGTATCATGGTTGCTACTCCTGCTTGTCTTTGAGTTCCATTGGCATGGATTAACTTACTCCGGCCCTTCACCTTTATTTTGTAGGAATCTTTACTTGTAAGGTGTGTTTCTTGCAGGCAGCATATAGATGGATTCTGGGTTTTGATCCATTTTGCCATCTTGTGCCAATGGGAGTTAAGACCATTTATATTCAGTGTGATTATTGAGGGATGATTTTTAATTCTTAACATTTTGAGTTTTGACTTCTGTTTTCCATGGTGTTTATTCTTCTTTGCTTAGTTGTTTGCTTCCTGGAAATTATTGTTTCTCTGGTTCTGACATCTATTTGTTAGTTCTTCTTTGAAGTTAATCTCTTTGAGTATTTTCTCTAATGCTGTTTTGGAAGAGATAAATTCTTTCAGTTTCTGTTTGTCATGGGAGATTTTTGTATCTCCATCAATTTTGAGAGAGAGTTTTGCTGGGTGGAAGAATGTTGGCTGCAAGTTATTTTTTTTCAGAGTTTGGAATATGTTACTCTAGCCCCTCCTGGCTTTCATGACTTGATTTGGGAGGTCTGGAGTGATTCTAATTGGTTTGCCTCTAAATGTCACTTGGCCTTTACTTTTGTTGCCTTTAGAATTCTCTCCTTGGCCTCTACATTAGTCAACTTGATTATTATGTGGTGTGGTAAACCTCTTCTTTGGTCTTGTCTCGAGGGAGTTCTATATGTTTCCTGTACCTGTGTGTCAACTTCTCTTTCTATGTTTGGAAAATTCTCTGATATTACTTCTTTGAAAAGATTGTTTATTCCAGTAGTTTCAGCTTCTAGTCCCTCTTTACCTATTATTCTTAGGTTAGCTCTTTTCAAATTGGCCCAGATCTCTTTGATGTCCAATTCATACTGTCGAATTTTTTTTCTAGATTATGTACAATAGATTCATTTTTGGAGTGGTCATCTTATAAGAGTGATATTCTATTTTCCATAATCTACCGTTTATAGTTTGTATTGATGCCTTCACTTCAGTTATTGCATCTTTCACTTCCTTCAATGCTTCTCTTTGGTTCCTGTTCAGGGTGTCAGATTCTATGTTTATTTGTTCCCTTATTTCTTTCCAACTCTCCCTACATTCTTTCCGAAAATCTTGTATTGATTCTAGTATTAAAGATCTGAATTATTCTTCTGGTAATCTCTGCCATTCCGAGTTGGTGAGATCTGTTATTGAGGGGTTGTGGTGGCTCATTGTTTCTTTGCTATTTTTCCTTCCCATGGTTTCCTTGTTCTTAAATTTATATCTTTGCTGCTCTTGCAAGCTTTCTCGTCCAATCTCTGCAGTGGGGGTTTAGAGGTGTTTGCTGTTATATACAGGGACAGGTTGTGTTCAGTGGTAAGGGTTGGGTGAGAAGTCACAGTGATGAATGCAAGAATAGGGTAAAGTAGAGGGTATGGTCCAGTGGAATAAGAGGTTGAGTGTGTTGAGGTGATATATTGTAAAGATTAGAGATAGTGGATATGTCGGGGGATTCTGGTAGTCACTGTAGAGTTTTAGGTGTGGTAGTATGAGATGGTCTTGATATGAGACAGGGAAAAAAGGAAGAAGAAAAGAGAAGAGAAAAAGTGTTGAGGTGAAGAATATAGATGGGAGAGAGGGAGGGAAGCTTGTAAGAGGGATAAGGAAGAGAGTCAGCAAACTAAGCAAAAAATAACAAAGCAACCAATCATCCAAACAAACATAAGTTAATCAAGGCAATACAAAATGAAAATAAAGTAAAAACAAATAAAACATAACACACACAAAAAAAACAAAACAAACAAACAAACAAAAACAAAACAAAACAAAAAGCAACAGCAAGAAACAAAAACAAAAACCCTGCTAGTTTGTAAGTATAGAGCCTCTATAGCCCTTTTGGATCTGTGTGTATATTTTCAGCTTTTAAATGTCTGCTCACTCTATTAAATTTTCAAGTGTGTCTCTGGCATTCTTATTTGCTCTGTCAGTACAGGCAGGGAGTTCTGCTGATATCTGTCCTGCTGCAAGCTTATGTCTCCACAGCGCCTGTCTGCATCTCTCTTTCTCTCTCTGCCTTTGCTGGTGGCAGGAATGTAATCTATATGCTGGGCATTTTCCAGGGTGCCTGGAAGTTCTCTATGCCCTGTGTGCACGGGTTCCCTCCTGTACTTCTGCTCTTTTCCAATCACTTGAAGGGTGGGTGACTGAGTCTGCGCTTTGTATAGAGGCTCCACACCCCGGGGGTGCAATTTAACTTACAGATCCCTGATGCTCTGGTTCCAGTGGGAGGCATGATCTGGGGTGTCCTCGCCACAGGCTTAAGATGGTTGTCCCTGGTATTCTTGATTGCTGTTGATCCTGTGGGGGTATGCTGCCTGATTAGGGTGTAGAATTCTGTAGTTCCTTACTTTGCTTCTGGTCATTGGGTGCGCAGGAGTTCATTGGAAGTCTTGGTGTTAATAGACGCTGCTCTTGGCGACTGGCAAAATAGCTGATGGCAAGATGGTGGCCACCTTTTCACAGGGCATGCCACTGCCGTGCGTGCACACCGGCTCCTTTGTTCTCCCTGGGTTCTGTTTAGCTGCTTTTGTTGCTCTATTCACTTTTTTTGCTGCTTTTCTTTTCTTTCCTTCCATCAAGAAGCTGTGTTTGTGGCCATTTTGATTCAAGCTCTGTGGTGCAGTTGATCGCTGCTCCGCCTCTGGAGGAAGAGGTGAGCTGGGGTGGTCCCGCGGGGGCTTATGCTGGTCATACCACTCATTCTGGTCACTGTGGAAGGTGCGGGGATCCACCGCCTGGTTAGGATGTGGAGTTCTGGAGTCGCTTACTCCAAGCCTGGTCACTGGGTACACAGCCGGGCGACCAGCTTAATGGCCACTGCCGTTCCGCAGCTTAGCTCCGCTGCCATGCGGTCAGGCTCCTTTGCTTTCCCTGGTCAGCTTTCTGGGGTCTCTTTAGTTGTAGTTCAATTTTCACTGCTCTGTTTGCTTCTTTGTTGCTTTTTTTCTTCCGTCAAGAAGCTGCTTTTGAGCCAGGCGTGGTGGCGCATGCTTGTAATCCCAGCATTTGGGAGGCTGAGGTTAGAGGATCCAGATTCGCGGCCAGCCTCAGCTACCTAGTGAGGCACTCCATAACTTAGTGAGACCCTGTTTCAAAATAAAGAATAAAAAAAAGATAGGGCTGGGGGTATAGCTCGGAGGTAGAATGCCCCTGGGTTCAATCCCCAGTACCACACACACACACACACACACACACACACACACACACACACAAAAGCTGCTTTTACGGCAGACTTGATTCGAGCTCACAGAGCCTGAGGAGAGGTGTTTCACTCAGATGCCATCTTGGGCTCTCCCCAGTGTAGCTTTCTGATCATTCCTCTGAATCATCCTCTCTCCCCAGAAAGCAACTGCAGGGTAGTTCTCCTCTGTCCCCAACTTGCCTCCCCAAGCAGAGCATGTCCCTCTTTCTCTTACCTTTCTCTGGCAGATCTCTGTTCTCAGTAGGTTTCCCTTCTCATTAAATACCCAACCACCATCTTTTATTCCAGCCATTTCTCATTAAGAGGCTTTTCTGTCACTTGAATTACTTTCTCTAGATACAGTTAGTTTCTCCCACAAAAGAGAGACACCAGGCATTACCCAAGGCACCTGAATAATTTAAACAAACTTTTGATGAGATGATAAGAATTTAATTCACTGTCCTACGTCTTTTCTCACTGGGTAACTTTATTGCCAGTGCTTGAGAGAGGTCAAGGGCAGGGTCCACGTGGGTTGTCAATTGTGTATGAAGTCATTTACACCTTGGCACCTTGGCCATAGTTCAATCCTTCATCTTATTCTGTCTTAGGTTTGCCCTGATTTATAGCAGAAAGCCATATTGACTATTTTTCCCTTAGGAAATTTTATGAAAGCCAGTCCTTTTATTTACACCCTCTTTTCTGTACCTAAAAAGATGTCATATGGCTTGCTTGCATTTTCTTTAAGATTTTCTTTTGTCCATTTCTCCATAATGATAGCTAACTTTTGGCCAGTCATTACATTATTGTTCCTTAAGTTCATTTTCATTTTCTCTGCGCCCAAAGGGCATGCCTATCTGTGTCTGATGTGCACACACCTTAAAGGTCTTTGGTGGCTTCACTAAGTTCATCCTAAGTCTCTTTAGCAGCAATAGAATAAAAATGCACTAGTAATAAATTCTCTCTTCTCCTAATAGTAAGGTCAGTGCTATTCCATGTTAAGGTCATATGCAAGGCAGAGCATGGTGCACACTATTAAGTACTTGAGAGGCTGAGTCAGGAGGGTTGCAGATCAAGGCCAGCCTTGACTACTTAGCAAGACCCTGTTTCAAAATAAAAAATAAAGAGGATTGGGGGGATAGCTCAGAGGTAGAATGCCCTGGGTTAAATTTCTAGTACTAAAAAAAAGACTATATTCAATATTGAATATGCTATATTAATAAATATAATCATCTAGCATTTATATGAAAGCCCTCAAGAGTAAAATACTTTTAGACATTTATTAGTGTGCACAAAACTCTTGAGTAGCTCCTCTTCAGCCCTCAAACCCTGCAAATATCTTACAATATGCATCTCCCTCATTTCCTCACATCATATAACATATGTATCCAAGGAAAAATAAGGACAGACTGAGTTTTCACTTGTGTGGAAACACATTTCATTTTGCTTACAAAAGTAAAGGGTCTGTCTGAGCTCAGCTGATGACACAAGATATTTCTTTTATGCTGCATGGTGTTGGAAGCACACCCTCATTCATTTGGAAAAAAAAAATTTATTGACTGTGACTCATTAGAAGGAATTTCATCTGCTGGCATTTTATCACAGAGCAGGGAATCTTTGCCATATAGGGCCTGTGGCTCAGATATGATCCAGAAAAGGAAAAAAGGACTTTCATGGGAAACCTATTCACTTGGCCAGGACCAGAACAATGTAAGTAAATGTGTGTCACCCTCTTTCATGCTCCCTGTCCCTTTCCTGGTGTGCCAGAGGGAAAATGTTTGCTCTTATGGTTGGCTCTGCAGATTAAGAACACACCAGGCAATACTGATTATTCCTACAAGAACTGAAATAACCTAACAGGACAAGGCTTCAGAAAAAAAAAATTCTAAGGAAATATCAAAGGAAGTACCCATAAAATGAATCATTAAATAAAATACTTTATTTTATTTCATGTTTATCAAATCAGGATGTTTTGTAAGGTACTACTGGATTGGACTCTTCCAAGAAGTGAAATTTTAATAAGTGAAAGACCCTCAAACAAAAGTTTTACTGGATTATATGCAGTTTTGTTCCAGTCTTTACAGTTCTGATTATATCAGTTGGAATATGAATAAGCCTATTTAAGAGATAAGAGGCTTTCTAATACCACACATTTTAATACCATAAGTATATAATTACAGCAGTATTTCTAAAAGTCTGACATCTTGTATTTTTTAAAACAAAATGGTTAAAGGCCTTCTAATTTTTTAAACAAAAACTGAACTAGAAAGCCAAAAGAAAATCACCACATTCTTCTACCTGTTATTTTGTAAAGAACTGGTTTCATGGGTCTCCAATACAATGCTCTATTTGCTAACTTGTGTACCAGCAATGAGAGGGATCTTCCCCAAATCACCCCCACCTATACCTTACTGCATACTTATCCTTCTTGGAAGTGCTCAGGACCAGAAGTTGAGGTGTTTAAATATGAGAGGGAACAACAGTCTTCAATAGAGGGGATGTCTCCATTTCCATAATCTATAACACCTTGCATCTTTGGGATGATTTGACAGATTCATGCTGCTGTAAGGTAGTTAAGATTTTTGCCTCTGGCAAAGATAAAATGTGTTGATTCACTGTGCTTACAAAACCAAGGACAAAGCCGAAGAGCTGAGCCAGGGTGATAAAGCTTACGGCCGAGAAGGCAACAATATTCAAGCTGACTGACAGCAGAAGCCAGAAGGGATTACACATTTGTTCCCTGACAAGCTTGGTAAAGAAAAATGACAACTCTCAAAGGCCAGCAGAGTAGAAGAGGGATGTAAATTAAAGCAAAGCACAGAGTGAAGAGCTCGACAACAAGACGCTTTTGTGCAGAAAGACAAATCTGCAGCTAGGCCTCAAGATGTCAGGCTGGGGTGCTCTGTAGAGCTGGGATCCAGGCTGGAGTCCAGCTGAGAACACTGTGCTGAGGACCCCAACCCTCCACTACTCTCTGTGTTGCTGCTTCTGTCACCTGGTCCTTCTGTCGCCTGGTACACTGGATTTGACAGAAGAAGAGAGCAACACAGCAAGGTGAAGCTCTGGTGAAGAACTGGCCCCAAACAGTGACAGGGCGAGGTGGACACCCAGAGCAAAGTGCTCATTCCTATGAATTTCCAAGAATTTATTTATTTATTTATTTATTTATTTATTTATTTATTTATTTATTTATTTTTAAAGAGATGGTGTCTCTCTATGCTGCGCAGCTTGGCCCCAAACTCCTGGGCTCAATGATTCTCCTGCTTCAGCCTCCTGAGTAGCTGAGACAATAGGTACACACCAATGTGCCCAGTCCCCCAGGTTTTTTTCTAAAAATAAAAGAAAGTAGATCAGTGATTGCTTAGGGCTACAGAGGATGGGAAGAGAGAGACAATAGCTAAAGGATAGCGAGGTTTCTTCTTGAGGTGATGAAAATGCTCTAAAATTGACTAGTGATGGGTGCACATATCTGTGACTATGCAGGAAAATGAAATTTAATTGTGCACTTTAAATGGATGAATTGTATGGTTATGTGATTCATATATCAATAAAGCTGTTTGGAGTTTTTTAAGCCTGCAGCCACTGGAGGAAGGGTCAACATGGTGGGAGAATGAGCCTTAACACAGCAAGGACACAAGGCAAAGACTAGATATCAGTGACCCCCAAAAGCAAAGAGATTATCAAATGCTAAAGAAAGAACTGCAGGGAATCTCAAAATTGTTACATTTTACATTTAACTTCCTATTAGGAAAATTCTGCTTCTTCTCCAGATACTGTTTCCAAAGTTGAATTATTTGCCCTGTTGGAGCTCACAGAGTATGGATGCAATGAATGTGTTACTGCTCGAACATCTTAAAAGAAGATCTCATCCTTCCTGTTTCTCTGCAGAGTGAGGGGACCAATTAAAGAAGCCAATTAGCTGGGCATGGTGGTGCATATCTGTAACCTTAGTACTCGGGAGGCGGAGACAGGTGGATTGTAGGTTCAAGGACAGCCTCAGAAACTTAGCGAGACTCTCAGCAACCTATAAGACCCTGTTTCAAAACAAAAAATAAAATGGGCTATAGATGTAGCTTGAAAGTAGAACAGCCCTGGGTTCAATCTTCAGTATCAGCAAGAAAAAAAAAAAAAGAAAACAGTCAATTATCTTGTCCAATCTGAAGAAAGAATTTCTCAGAAGCACAAATTGGGAACCTTACATAATTAGAACATCACTTACTCCTACTTTTTGGGTGTCCCCCAAATTTCTCACATTGTGCCAACATTCCCAGAAACTTAACAAACATTTGCTGCTTTTAATTACGTTAAATTCCAAAGAGGGAGCTTAAAAGTTAGGCATTTTGTGATGGGTGTACATTCTTGTTCTAAATGTAATAACTGGGACACAAATTCCAGAAAAGGAAAAGTATTTATTAAATCTCCAACTCCTTGAAGCAATGATTATGTCAGAATAAATGGTTATTTTCATTGTATTATAATGGTTAGGGAAAACTGACCTATTCTATGTCAATAACCATGTAATCTTCTTTTAAAAAAAATGCTGTGTTAGACTGTAAAAACACACAAGTGCTTTCCCTTGTGAGTTAAACAATCTTAGCAAGAGATATCTTTCCAAACATGTCAAGAAAGATATGTTGCTTTGGGTTATAGACAATGGAAAATCAACAGACCAAAACACCCAAAACTGGGTTGAGAGAGGATTGAGCTTGGTTTCCCCATAGTCCCTAGACAGCTGCAGAATGACAGAACAGAGAGCAGTGTCCTTGCAAGGGTTTCGTGCACTCACACCCTGCAGCCCTGGCCACTGGGCTTCCTTGCCTGGCCTTTCACACAGGGCCCACCAATGTGCTGAGGAAAATAAGGATTTTAAAGGAATTAAGGCCCGAGTTAGAAATATAGTTCACGGAACCATAGTGAATTTTTTAAAAACTAACTTTGATCCATAGACATGTAGCCAGGGCCAGATTCTCTGAGATGCCAAGTTCTCTTTCTGTGCCCATTTGCAAGGATAAAACCCACTGATTAGGTGGGTTGATTGGTCCTTCTGAGCAATGGTCCTTGTGTATATTCATTATGAATGTTTTGTGGGTGAACGAGTGGTTGGGAAAAGAGCCAATCAATTTCTTCCTTCATGTCCCTATTGCTAGTTTTGAGCACTGTCAACATCTTACCAGGCAACTTATCATATAATTGTATCTTCAGAGTACTCTACATATGCTATTTGAGTAAAACCTCCTTGTCTTCTTCACTCCCATTTTGAGCAAAACAAATCATTATGATTACATAACTTGTTTATATTTATCAAAACACTTTCATATGTGATTGATCCTCATAACTGCGAGGACTGGTCTAGTAATCCTTCCTCTAGCACTCAGGGGAGGAGAGAGGAGGCACTCAACATAACTGAATCTTCCTGACCACTCAAGTATCTCTGCTATGTTACCACAACTCAAAAAAATAAAATAAAAAAGGAGAGAACTATTTTACTACTTTGAATAATTGCTTCTCTAAAATGCAATAAAAGTATAAATTAAAAAATATATTTTTAAACATTTATTCCCATCATGTTAGCAAGAATTTTAAAAATTAAGTTATAATTCCCAGGTTTAGAGAGGGTACAAGAGAATATATCCTCATAGATATAGTAATGTTACTGTGAATTTTGACATTTGAGGAAGTTAATGTAATAATGTAGATCTAAAGCCTTATAAATATTCAACTCATTAGCCCCTCAATGCTTCTAATAAATATTTGAGAATTACTATGTATCAACACTCTTCATCACTCAAGGAATATTAGTGAACAATACTGGCCAGGTCCCTGCTCAGGATACTTATGTCCTGCTGAAGAGAGAGAAAGACAATAAACAAGTGCACAGATGAATGCAGAAGATAAATTCAGACAGTGATAGATCCTAGGAAGAAAAGCAAAGTATTGCCATGCTGGAGGTAGGAGATTGCTTCTGCAGGCACTCAAGAAAGACCCCTGTGGAAATAAGACCAGTGTCCCCACCAAGCCCAGCCTCCCACTCACCCTTCAAAAGGGAGCCCCAACCAAAAAGCAAAACTCAAACCAAACCTGGCCCCCCACCCCAGTCTTCAGGAAGAGCAGGGCAGCCACGTGAGATGCATTGGGAGCTGTTGACTGGAGCTTCTAGAAAGGTCTCATATAATAGATTTTTTAAATATATTTTTATGTCCAGAAAACTTAATACAGGTTGGGCATCTCTAAACCAAAAATCTAAAATCTGAAATGCTCCAAAATTCAAAACTTTGAACAGTCCCCAAAGCATTTCATATTTTGGGCTTTCAAATTAGGGATGCTCTAGTGATGATGCAATTACTCTATGCAAATATGCAAATATTTGCATAATATCTATGCAAATATTCCAGTATTCCAAAATCTGAAAAGCTTCTGTTCCAAAGCATTTTAGATAAGAGATGTTCAACTTGTGCAGATGTTAGGATAATGATCTTTGGGTGTAATATTTTATATGTATGAATGATACACCTTATAACTAAATCAATAATGAAGACCTATATTTGTATAATGCTTTAGTGCTTACAAACTGATTTATATCAGATCACTTACATTTTGAAACTTAGAACTACTCTAAGAAATATAGCATGAATAATCATGTCCTTTCTTCTGACACTTAAAAAATGTTCAATGACTTGCCCAAATTTACACAGCAATTGGCAGACCTCAGACCTTCTCCCAGTCCAGCACTTACTCCCCTCTACCCTGCTGCCAGGCTACTGGAATGACTGTAATCCTTACTGTCTTCCTCACACTCTTACTCCACTAGCTTGAGCAATCAAATGATCTACAAACTTTTATAAACAGAAGCCATTCCAGAGAGAGTCAACAATTGCTTCCCTGTCAACTGGCCCAGTAATCACAGTCTTTGCAGTGGGGTTTGCAAGATGACTTTTTTCCTTTTCTTTTAAATTTTAGATAAGAAAATAGAATATTTATGATGCTAAACCTCTCCCTTTAAAAGCAATGACTAGCATTTAGAGCCAAACACATCTTGAATGACAAAATGGCTAACATATATGCAAAATAACCCCACTGATGTTTTTCTGCATTTGTCATCCACTTTTAGAATGCCTAACCACCCAAACACAATGTGAACACTAAATCAAATCATTGCAAGTATGAGTGAGTTGAAAAGGATGCGGCATAAGTCTTGTTCACCAGTGGTTCCCAAGATAGAAAATATTTGCTGGGCACAGTGGCACTGCATGTGATCTCTAGTACTTGGGAGGCTGAGACAGGAGAACCTCAAGTTCCAGCCTAACCTCAGCAACTTAGCAAGACCCTATTTTTCAAATAAAAAATGAAAAGGCCTGGGGGTGTAGCTCAGAGGTAGAATGTGCCTGGGTTCAATCCCTAGTATAAAAAACAAACAAACAAAAGGATAGCAAATATTTATCATCAATCATTTAAGTTAAATAGGAATATATGAAGATCATACATGGATGAACCAAATGATGCCACAACTTTGTGACTTTTATTTGTCATCTTATTAAAATGGATAAAACCACTGCCCGATCCCCCTTTTTAATGCCAGGGATGGAACCCAGCACCTCGTACATGCCAGGCAAGTAATCTACCACAGAGCCACACCCTCAGCCCCACTGCCAGTCTGAGTTCTCCTGCCTGGGATTAGTTCTCATAACCTTAATATCTGGAACTCTCTCTGAATAAATTTGTTTCTAATTTTCACCCTGGATATGTTAAGAACTATTAATTATAAGAATATTGTGCACAGAGAAACCTGTGAGGTCCTAAAAGGAAACTAGTCCTTGAGGCCTTGAGACCTCCTTTCTCACACCCCATGTCCACCATCAGAAATCCTCACAGCTCAGGGGAATCCTGGGATTTCTCACTCACCACCTCTGAGTGAAGGAGGACTCTGGGTGCAGTTCATCAGGTCCACCTGCTCCTGTCCTTGACCTCCTGTGGTCTGTTTTTAATGCAGCCTACAGCCAGAGAAATTCTTTTAAAACACAGGACAGATCTTATCACTCCTTGGGTACAAAATCTTCTATCACCTCCCATCTGGCTCTGAAGAAGGCCCAAATCTTCACAGTCAGCCTCAACAGCCCGATAAGGCCCACCTCTTGCACTTCTCTGGCCTCAACTCCTATTCCTGCACCTGTCACTCACTCCATTTTGGCCACCGTGGCTTCCTGGCTCTTAATCCTGTCTCACCCAGGATCACTACTGGTTGGCACCTAAACCTGAAGCAGTCCGTCCCGGGCCTAGCATGCACGCTCTCTCACTTCCTTCTCATCTCTGCTCAAATGTCACCTTCTCACTGAGTCCCACCCTGACCCCTACAGAAGTTAGCAGTGTGTCCTACTCCCCAGGACACCCAGCACTCCTTTACCCTTACTATATCACAGACTTATTAAGTCTTTGCCCTTCCTCTCCTCCCTGTATACTCCAAACAGGAAAGACTTTCATTTGTTCTTTTTCAAGGGACATAGAGGGTCCAAAGGAAATGTTTGTTGAATAAATGAATGAATATAGATACCTTATCCTTGTTTTGCAGACTATAAACTAGCTAATAAGTAGGCTTTCTGAGCTTGGACTCAAAAAGTTACTAGGTCTCCAACGTATATACTATGTATGACAACTGAAGTTTTTGCTGATCTAGGATTCACTGGCCTCATTCTGCAATTAGATGTTATGAGGGAGCAGAACAACCCAGAGCTGAACCAAGTATATAAAAAGAACTAAGTAGTTGTCAAGTACCTGGGCACAAATTAAATTCCAGAGTAACCAAAAACGCAGAAAGTTAAGGATCATATTTTTTTTTTCTCATATGTGAAAGCTAGAGAGGAAAAAAAAAAAGATCTCATTAAAATAGAAGAGAGACTAGTAGAGTAATGGGATGGGGTTAGGAGGAGGGAGGGGGGAAAGGAAAGAGGAGGTATTGGGGAATGAAATTGATCATGTTATATGCATGTACAAATATGCCACAGTGAAACCCATTACTCTGTAAGTATTATGCACCTATAAAAATTTTTAAAAAGAGTAATCAAGGAAATACATACCAAAGCAACAAGACTGTTTTTTAGCTCTTATGTTAACAAAGGCTTTAAAAATTATAACACTCAATGCTAGTAAAGAAATAACAGGAAATAAAAAAAAAAGAAATTTTAGGAAATAGAGCCCTTTGGAAAATTATTTGGCCAAAACAGGTCAAAAGTCTTAAAGTAACCAAGAATGAACTTGTAGTAATTTACCTTAAATGTGAACAACAACAACAAAAAGCTTAATGGACAAAGATTTTATTCTGGTTGTATTTATAAAAGCAAACCTTGAATCAGGTGCAGTGGTGCACACCTATAATCCCAGGACTTAGGAGGCTGAGACAAAAGGATTGCAAGTTAAAGGCTAGCCTTAGCAATTGAAGAAACCCTCAGCAACTTAGCAAGACCATGTTTCAAAATTAAAAAATAAGAATGGGAGTGTAGCTCAGAGGAATAATTCCCTTGGGTTCAATCCCTGTACTCAAAACAAATCGAAAGCAAGCCTTGGAAGTGACAAACATAACTGACAATGAAAGCATGACTAAGCAAACCATGCAAACTTCACTGACTCAGTGTTTTCAATGACTCATTACTAGCTTAATTTTAAAAAGAAAGGGGAGTCCCAGTAGTATGCAACATGACACCTTCCCCAATGTTTAGGGAAATGAGATGGGAGGAAGCTAAAAAATATAAACAGATGCAGCTAGGCTGGAACTGTGCTTCCAGAGTCCTGGCTAGGAGTGACCCCATCCATCTGACCTCCAAATCCTCAGGAACCATGCTGTTTTCCATTCACTCACATTTGGGGATGGTAGCTCCAATGCCCAGAAACCATTCCATTTCCAAACGCTTCACTATTTCTCCTCAGAGCTTCAGAACCTCTAAGCACATAGGCACACAGTGACTGACCCTAGGATCCCAGAGCTTCTGAGAGACATTTATGAATTAGGCCCCAGAGTGACTCTCACTCCAATTCCATAAAAAACAATTACAAACAAAAATGTAAAAATAGAAAAATAAAAAAGATAACAAGCATATTTGTAAAAAAGCAAAGTTGGATCCTATAAAAAAGTGAATCAGAATCAGGATTTATTTTCATTGATATATTTTGATGGGTATAATCTGGCCCTCCCAACCCTTTTATACTGGAAGTCTGCCATACAGAGACGTCCACTCACAGGTTATTTTAAATATACTCTAAAATGCCATAACCACTATGATTTATATTACCTTCAATACACCCAATTCCATGGTGTTGCTTTTACAAAGTAAGAGAATTAATTGCATATGTTCTGAGGATTTTCACCAGAAATAATCACAACGCTGACAAGCTTCATCTGTAAATGTGGAAATGAGAGCTCATTGTCACACCGGGCAATGTATCAGGATCTGTGGACGAACCTATCACAGTTACATTTTTTTTTTTTTTTACTTTAAAACCATATGTTGAATACTGTGCTCTGCCACCCAAGTTTCAACATGCTTTCTGGAGGCGATGGAGGACTGAGTGCCTAGCTACTTTTCAGGAGAGAGGTTTTGTTTTGTTTTATTTCATGGTACTGGGGATTGAACCCAGGGGCATTCTACCTCTGAGCTACACCCCTAGCCCTATTTTATTTTTTATTTTGAAACTGAGTCTGTCTCACTAGGTTGATGAGAGTCTCACTACTTGCTGAGGTTGTCCTTGAACCTGTGATCCTCCTGTCTCAACTTCCCAAGTACTGGGATTAAAAGCATGTGCCATCATGCCCAGCTAGGAAAGAATTCTTATAGCCAATTCTCTTAGGTTCTTATGTGGTTCCAACATCAATTCTCTGACACCCATTGGGTGTCCCACAATTTTTCTGGAATATACATTAGATCTCACAAATTAAAGGCTCAGTCCCACAAACCTGACAATGTGATGTGGTCACTGGGCCACCTGCTCTTCTGCCTGGCTTACTGCAAATTCAGGAGTTTCCACAACTCCCTCTCAAATTCAATAATATGCTAAAATGATCCACAGCTCTCTGCAAAGTGCCTTATTTATTATTAAAGTTTTGTATAACAGATACAACTCAAGAAGAGCCCATAGAAGAGAGCATAGAGCAAGGTGCAGGGGAGGGGGCAGGGCAGAGCTTGCAGGCCCTCCCTCTACAGCATGCCATCCTCCCACCTCAGTGACTCCACAAGCCTGTTCAGGACCTTTTATTGAGGCCACCTTATTCTGGCAAGGTTGATTAAATCATTGGCCATTTGGGATTAAACTCAATCTCCAGTCTCTTCTTCTCCCCAAAGGTTGAGAGTGAAGATGAAAGCTCCAACCTGTTAGTTAATCACACGCTTGGTCTTTCTAGTATGGCCAGACCTTCCCTTAAAGAGAACAACTTGAGTCACCTCATTAGAATAAACTCAGGTATAGTCAGGAAGAGTTCATGAATACCAGAAGACATTCCCTTCACTCTGGAAGTTCTAAGAGTCTTTGAAGCCTGGGGCTAGGATAAGCATGCAAGAAACCCTGCACAAAGAGTGAATCTGCTCCAGTACTTGGGAGGCTGAAACAGGAGAACCACAGGTTCCAGGTCAGTCTTAGCAACTTAGACCCTGTTTCAAAATAAAAAAATAAAAAGCGCTGAGGATGTAGATTAGAGGTAGAATGCCCCTGGATTCAATCCCTAGTACCACACACACACACACACACACACACACACACACACACACACATACACACACATACACGAATCTGCCTGGGATGCAGGGGTGTGGCCACTTCTCTGTGAGGATGCATATGTAAGAATATGGAAGGTCACAATAAAGAAACAGGTGGGCCGGGTGTGGTGGCTCATGCTTGTAATCCCAGTATTTGGGAGGCTGAGACCGGAGGATCTGGGTTCACAGCCAGCCTCAGCTACTTAGTGAGGCCCTCTGCAACTTAGTGAGATCCTGTTTCAAAATAAAGAATAAAAAAATAGGACTAGGGGTGTAGCTCGGAGTTCGATCCCCAGTACTGCAAAAAAAGAGAAAAGAAACAGGTGAAATTCCAGCTGAGTTCTTTCAGTGCAGGCACATTCTCACCTAGAAAACCAGAGGATCCTGTCAACCTAGATTCCCTCAGAAACATTTTCATTGAGTTATGATTTAGTGTTGGGCTTCCGCTTTTATCAAGGATTCAGATAAGAAATGGACATTTCAGAAACAATTTGTAGTTCTTCAGAAGATCTGCAACAGAATACATGATTCTTACATAGTGAGCATAGAATTCTGCCCAAAATTTGGAGCCAGAAATATCTGTCTTTCCAGGCAACACACAAGTTTGTTGCATTGGCCCCCGAGAACTATCAAAAATAAACTAAAGTTTGTAGGCATACAAAGGAATAGTTCACAAGCTGGGAAAACTTAAAACCAAATAATGGCATGAAGTATCGACATTGTAGCAGTTAAACAGCACAATTTACAGAGCACACCAGAGGACATGTTATGACTATAAAACTTAAAACCAAATAATGGCATGAAGTATTGACATTATAGCAGTTACAGCACAATTTACAGAGCACACCAGAGGACATGTTTTGACTATGTCATGACTGTCAGATAGTCTCTGCATAAGCTGAGATGCCTAGAGCTAACTGGTTGAATCATCCTGATATTGACCAAAGACTTACTTTTGCCTTTTGCTCATGTTTATGGTAGCATTTCCTGGGGGAAATCAAGATAACTTAGGCTTTAGTTACAAACCTGTGGGCAATTAGTCTTGGGGTATCTAAACTGTGGCCTCTATTTTTTGCTTATTTCTTTTTTTTAAATTTTTTTAGGTACTGGGGATCGAACTCAGGGGCATTCTACCTCCGAGCTACACCCCCAGCCCTATTTTTTCTTTATTTTGAAGCAGGGTCTCACTAAGTTGCAGAGGGCCTCACTAAGTAGTTGAGAATGGCCTAGAACCTGGATCCTCCAGTCTCAGTCTCCCAAATGCTGGGATTACAAGTGCGTGCCACCACGCCTGGCTTATTTATTTCTTTTTAAAAACAGAACCATAGTGTTTATGTTCTTGGATGCCTCTCATGACTTCTGGTTTCTCTTTCTGTCTTGAGCCATCTTGGTGGCTTTTTGGTTTTGTTTTAACTTTTTAATGGCAAAATAGAGCACACATACAAAAGAATGTACAAAATAAGAACATAAGACATAATACTTATATACCCACCACAAGGTCAATATACAGAAACGCTGGCACCCCAAAAGCCATTTCACTACCCTTCTCTTAACATTTTGACTGTGATGGTAACACTGCCTTCTCTTTACATTTACACTACCTAAAAGTATATTCCTCAATGCCATGACTCGCTGCTGTGTTTTTAATTTTAACTCTACATAAATGGAATCGTGAAATATGTAGTCTTTTGTAACTGGCTAATTCCATTCAATATCACATTGAGGATAAGGGAAATCCACGCAATTGTTGATATATGCAGTTCATTCGTTGTCACGTCTGTGTACAGCGCCATTACACAACTGCACCACAACTTACTATCCCACTGTTTATGGACATTGTGGTTTTTCATTTGATTTCCCTTGATTATTAATGTGGCTGAGTACCTTTTCATAAGCTGATGGGCATTCTACCCCCCAGATACAATCCCGGCCCTTTTATTTTTTTAATTTTGAAATAGGGTCTCAATAAGTTGCTGAGGCTGGCCTCAAAACTGCAGTCCTCTTATCTCAGACTTCCAAGTACTGGTATTACAGGCACATGCAAACCTGCCTCTTTTTTGAACCAAGGAAAAAAGTTTTCCATTAGAGCTTCCAGGAGAAATAAAGTAAAGAAAGAATAAGGTATCACTACAATCTTACTAATATATATGGGGAGGGAGGAAGGAGGAGTGGGGTGGGATATAGATGGAGATACACCAAGTAATGTATACCCTGCCCACATCTGGGGGTTAGCCTCCTGAGACCGTTACGGACTTCTGCCCTCCAGAACTGTGAGATAATCAATTTGTGTTGTTTTAAGGTGCCAACTTAGTGGTAATTTATTAGAGTAGCAATAAGAAGTCACTCAAATTATATAAATAATTTTTTAAATTGAGGTATAACTTGCCTGAAATGATATGGACAGATCATGAGCACATAGTTTGATAAGTTTTGACAAATGGCTACACCTGAATAACCAGCTCCTAACCTCAAGCTACAGAACATTTCCAGTACTCCAGAAATTCCTTCACTCCCCTTACTAGTTATTCCCCAATACCTCTTACCCCAAACACCCAGGAACCACTGACCCAATGTCTATTCCCATAGATTAGTTTTGTCTCTTTGAGAACTTAAATGAATCACAAATATCTATTCTTCTGTTTTTGGAAAGAATGATGAGTTTGAAGTTAAACATTCAAGTACAAATGAGCTCCATCAGGCATCAGCCTTTTGGAGGCTAACACTCCATTTAGAATTCAGACTGCCCACCTTACAGTCCTGCTATCGTTATTTTAGGAGATATGAGAAAAATATCTTGTCATTTCTTACATGCTACACACTGGTAAACAATTAGTTCCAAATTTACAACTCAAATAGAAATTGGATGCTAACAGTCTTTGGGCAATGAGATAATATGTGATTCTTAATTTAAATTTTTTTTTATATTTACCAAATGTGTACATTAACACACACACACACACACACACACACACACACACACACATATATATATATATAATATATATATATATATATGTATATTTTGCACTAGGGATGGAACCCAGAGGCATTCTACCTCCAAGAAACACCCCAGCCCGATTTTATCTCTTATTTGGAAACAGAGTCTCACTAGGTTGCTGAGAGCCTCACTAAGTAGCTGAGGCTGGCTTTGAACCTGTGATCCTCCTGTCTCAGCCTCCCAAGTATTGGGATTACAAGTGTGCACCACCATGCCTGGCTTTAACACATATATATTTTTTAAATTTAAATATATTAGTCCAGGAGTACTTATCAATTCCTATTTTATATAAAACAAGCTCTTTCGTTTTGTTCCCAGCTTTATTGAGGTATAATTAACAAACAAAATTGTATGTACTTATACTGTATGACATGTTTTGACTTATGTGTACATTTTGAAATGATTCCCAAAATGAAGCATATCCATCTCCTCACATAGCTACTACCATTGTGTGTGTGTGTGTGTGTGTGTGTGTGTGTATGTGTGTATGTGTGTGTGTTGAAAACATTCAAGGTCTACTTTCTAAGCAAATTTCAAATATACAACACAGTGTTATTAACCATAGTTCCTATGCTATGTATTAGATCTATAATATTTATTCATCTTAACTAATAATACTTTGTGCCCTTTGACCAGCATCTCCCCATTTCCCAACCCTCCAGCCCCTGGCGGCCACCATTCTCCTCTCTGATTTTGCATTTGGCCAGTTTAGATTCTACATAGAAGTGAGATTATGCAATATGGGTGGCCTGGCTTATTTCATGTAGCATCCTCTATCTACACTGTTACAAATGACAGGATTTCTTTCTTATTTTTTAAGGCTAAACAAGTTTTTGTCTTTATTAAACTTTGAAATAATTACAGACTTACTTTTCTCTTTCAGTTAACAATTACAGTCTTCAAATATGTGTTTGTGAAAAATATGAAGAGTTATTCACTTATACAAGAGAAACAACAGAAAGAAAATAAGGATCTTAGATTATTATTTTATAATGTTATAAATGTGAATAATAACTAATTGTCATGAAATGTGTTGCTTTGTTCTTGCTCTTAATAATAAGCCACATTAAGCTGGACATGGTGGTGCACACTTGTAATCCCAGTACTTGAGAGGCTGAGATAGGAAGATCGCAGGTTTATGACCAGCCTCAACTACTTAGTGAGGCTCTCTGAAACTTAGTGAGACCCTGTTTCAAAATAAGGAATAAAAAATAGAGCTGGGGGTGTAGCTCGGAGGTAGAATGCCCTTAGGTTCAATCCCCAGCACCACACACACACACACACACACACACACACACACACACACACACAAGAATAGGCCCCATCAGCTGGGCTTGATGGGGCACACCTGTAATTCCAGTACTTAGGAGGCTGAGGATCACAGGTTTGAGGCCAGTCTCAGCAACTTAACAAGGCTCCCTGCCTCTGCAACTTAGTGAGACCCTGTTTCAAAATTTAAAAATGAGACTGGGGGTGTAGTTCAGAAGCAGAATGCCCCTGGGTTCAATTCTTAGAACCACAATAAATATAATAAAATGAATGAAATAAAAAATAAAAAGGGCTGGGGGTGTAGCTCAAAAGTAGATGCTCCTGGGTTCAATCCTAGTACAAACAAACAAACAAAAAGCCACATCACTGAACTCGGCACATCTAACTGCTCAGAGTAAACATTTAGGGGCAAGGCCCTGGACCTGTTCTTTGCATCCCCCAAATCCTCCATCATGAGATAACCCATAGCAATCAGATAAATCTTTTTTCCACATTGATTGTGATGTCACCCTTCCAACTTAATCATACTGTACCAGCTAACCCAAAATGTCCCTGTTCTGATATACCAGAACCTCACAGCAGCCTCTATTTCTCTATTGACTGAATAAAGACTTAGAATTATGTTTAGATATGAGTACTATTTTTTATTTTTATTTTATTTTTTATTTTTATTTATTTATTTTTTTTGCGGTACTGGGGATTGAACTCAGGGGCATTCTACCTCCGAGCTATACCCCCAGCCCTATTTTTTATTCTTTATTTTGAAACCGAGTCTCACTAAGTTGCGGAGTGCCTCACTAGGTAGCTGAGGCTGGCCTCGAACCCGGATCCTCTGGTCTCAGCCTCCCGAATGCTGGGATTACAAGCGTGCGCCACCA